>DVZL01001216.1:0-18602 GCA_018236625.1 Lasaia peninsularis
TCGTAATAGTGTGATCAGAGAAAGAGTGGGATTGAAAGAAAGTGTCGGTGTAAAAATGAGAAAGGACATGCTCCGATTGGTTCGGTCAGAAAGAATGTATGGTCATGGTCAATGCGAATGTATGCCAAATAGCTTGAGTATTATCCGAGGGTGGTGTCAAAAGTCTCCGAAACCGGCGTGTCTGTATGATTGATGAACGTGGAGGAAGCCAGGCAAGTTTGCATCATAACACTCGGTGCTCTCTGTCTGCTTTGCAAGGAACCTGGTATGTATGTATGCTTTATTCAAGTCTCACTTTGTATATATATTATAATAAAAAAGTCAATCCTCTCCGTGTGTTTTGGTGTATTTCCGGGGATCAGCTTGTATCGAGACTGAAATCTCGATGCTGATTTTCGGAGAGCCCCTTCAACGCTTCTTAAATCACCTAGAATAGGTAGCTGACCCCTGATATAATCTGATATAGAAACGGAATAAGGCAGACGGAGCTACCCAGGCTAGATGCTACACCCTATTACCTAGCAGAATTTACCTATTAGTAAGATTTGTACTTTTCACATAATATCAACTGTTACAGATTACCACAAATATATGAAGAATTCCATCACACGATAAATAACGCTGACCACCAAAAGGACCTAAAATGGTGGGCAAATAACCACGGTGTTAACATGGCCATGGCGTGGCCGCAGTTCGAGGTAAATTCACTGCCTTCCCCCCTCCAGCCTGCCAACTATCCCCCCTACTTATAAAGCAATGCATAACTATATATGCGATTATTACGTTATGTATGCGATTAACAGAATGCTTTAGGTAGGTCTATTAGACTTCAAAGGCATGCTAGAAGTTTCTTCTTTTTTCTGATTACATTTTTAGAAGATTTTTGCCTGCTTCAGTTTAATGTTTGTTGGATGATCAATCTGGTGATTGATGTGAGATCTGTCGATGTCCAACTCAATCGTTGGTTTTTGAATGTTAAATATACGGAAGCATACTTACGTTTTAGATGAACTTCGATATTTAGATTAATTGTTTTATATTTTAATATTAAACTCAAAAGGTGGATATTATTCAAACTCCACTTTTTAGAGTATTTTGAGCGTATAGTTAATGCGATCTCACATTGACTATATTTTACAAGTTCACAAGTAGGTATACATCTAAATTTTAACTTCAACTAGTTGACTACTTATCAATTAAACAGGTGTAAAACAGGCATTACACGAGAATTTTGACGTTGAGATAAGTTGGTTCCGTATAATACGATCTCACATTGAAGTTCTCCCAGATTGGTCTTCCCATGGACGTCCAAGTCCCTAACATTTAGATGTGTTTTATACATCGACCTTCAAGTGGATTCTTTAGTAATGCAATATCAATATTGACAAAGCTAGATGTGGGCACAGCGATTTTAGAACGTTTGTTCAAATATAAAGCATTACGAAACGGTTACCCGCTAGCGGTGTTTACTTTCCACTAGGTGTCGATAAGATAAATATAGTTATTTAATTAACTATGACGAAATACATATGGTTTTATTATATACTACATATGTATTGTAAGTGACCAAATAAGACTTAGATATGGTAAAGTAATACAAAAATAATATAAACCGTTAATTAATGCTGTTAATAAAAGATTCTTAATTTGAATTTTTTTCTAGAAAGGTCGTTTTTTTCTAGAGAGTTCTAGAATTCATTAAGATGTTTGTAGTTTGTGTATATTTTTTTCATTTCAAAGATAAGGTAAAGGTTTATATGCAATACATGTGTGACGAAACAGCCTGACCTATTTTTTTCGTAATAAATCCAATATCGTGGATGTATCGAAAAAGGTTTTCTCAAGAGAAAATTAAAATATATATACGAGTAGGTAGTATTAAAATATTATTTTGGAATATTCGGGGCAATATAACTTTGTTTAGTATTTTATACGAAATAAATATTATAAAATAGCTATAACAAATGTCGTAATGATTTTAACATTTTTGACTTAATGCCATAAATAGTTAATAATATGTTATATTAACAAAGCAAAACTAAAAATTTCAAATAAATATAAAATATGTCATTTAAACTTCGTTTGCAATCATATTCAGTTCATATTAAAAGGCAAAAATGAAATTTTATAAATAAATTCATAAATCTTTAGACAATAAAAGTGCAATATTGAGTAAGGACATTAATTACGGTTACTGGTAAACTAAAAAAAACTAAAAAAAATTACAAATTATAAAAAAATTATTAGGAACCAAATAAACAAACTTATTTTTTAGTCACTACTTCTATTTTGTACACACGTTGGACGTTCTTTTAAACAAGTACTTACATAAAGTTTTTATTATACGGGTAAAGTCATAAATGTTGTCTAATAAAACTCAGACTGTAGTATAAAATGAAAATGCGAAACGTAAACTTGTATTAGGTTACCCAGTAATAGGTTTTATTATCGACATGTTTTATCATAATTAACAAAAATTTGTTTTTTTTACGATAAATATTTTTTAAGTAGGTAAAGTTTTATAGTCGTGTCAACGAATAGTGTTGTAATAACAAAACGTGTTAACGTCACAAAGGACGAACCGCCGGAGCCTGCCCATTTACCATACATCCCCGCGGCCGCCTCCGCGGTGGTAATCCGCATGGTGACCGCCGTCCGCGGGGTGACCGTCCGCCCCCCCACCATCTCCGTGGCCACGCTCTGGTTGCGAACCCAACGACGGCTCCGCCTCGCTCTCCCAAATGTCTGCTTTGGAGAGGACTGTAGGGTAGCGCCGTCAGAAACTGAAAGCGTACACACCGTTCAGTGCTATAACAACTCTAGTATGGTACGCTGTAAGCGCTTAGCAGAGCTGAAATTATTTTATATGTTCATAAGGAAACATATTACCATGTAATTAGTTAGGTATTATTAGTAGACATGAGTGAATTTTGGTCATTTGACTCTCAGTGTCTTTGGTATTAAAAGTTCTAACATTTATTTATTGAAAATAGCCTCATATAGAAAATATAGGTGAAATATAACTTGTTATGTCAGATTTTATTTGTAACGTCAATAAACATCAAACCATTTATTAACATAATATAAAATGATAATAAAACATATATATCATAATAAATACATAGAGTTATATGGGTGCACTAAATTATTAGAAATTTGAAACAAAAAAAATGTTAAAAACAAAGGCGACCTTATAGTTACATCAGCAATATCTTACAATATTACAATCGGCTTTAACATAATTCAATAAAGTAAAAGATTGTAAATAAATGTGGAAAAGATTTATCTGTTTTATTTCTAATTATAATTATTACAAATAAAACATATATTTATGTTATTAAAAATTTGACACATAAAAAAGTTGTTAAAATAAGTGATACACAAAGACGACCTTATTGTTAAAAAAACAACATCTCTTACAAAACGATTTAACATCTTTCAATCAGGGTAAAATATTTATTGTAAATAAATGTAGAAAAAAATAATTACAAGCAAAAAAAAATTAATAACAATTCTGTTATTAAAAATATATGTTTTCTTCGCGAGTCTTAGACAAACGAAAACTTAGATATGAGAATTTAGTCGTATATGTTGTATTTTTAGTGACTAACATTTAATAATATTAAAATAATGATAAGTTATTAGAATATCAGCTCTGTTAACCGCCTAACATATTATTATTATGTCCGCACGCACCTAGTTTCGGAACCCCACGAAGTCCATTTTACCGAATTTGGTATACTCCGTTGGCACAAACACTGATTGTTGGTGGTCGGGTGATCATTTAGTCACTAGCACCGTGACACAAGGTGCACTCCCATTTTATCACATGTGGACATGTCATGTAGTTTTGTTGAACAATATTGAACTTTTGATAAAAATTGAAAACAATCATCCATTATATCCAAAAACTTAGCAATATTCATTAAGCTATTGATTTCATTAAATTCTTGGAAGACATGAATAAGACAAGTCACCGGCTATATGGTGTATTCCGTTAAAATCTCATTATGACCTGTAAATATGTTTAGTACTGTACCATAATAATATCTAGCCTCAAATCCACACCAAATATCAGTTATTCACAACATATCAACAGTTTTAAAGCCTTATTTTGTTGCAGAGTCTTAATCTCACTTTGACTTTTGACTACCATAAAATAAATGTATTAATTCACTATATAATTTTAAGTAAGCGTCTAATTCGGTTCAATTTCTATATACGAATGACATTTTTTCCTCATCAGTGTGCCAAGGCTTCTGATTGGCCGAACATAGCGACGCTTTTCATTAGTCGAACTTTTAACGCGCACGTGGACTAAAATTGATGATGTTGTTAACAATTTCAAATAGGATCATTTCATAGTCGTTCATACGTCGACCCAAAAAACATTATAAATTTAGCAATAGAAGTAACAGTTTATTTAATTTCAATAATTTTATCTGTGATTTAAATACTTATATTTTTAGTGTCATTTGGTAGTGTATCAAGATTATTACAATATGTTGTCTAGACACATAGGAATTTTTGCAAGTAATCGTTGATGAATGAAAAATACTAGGATTTATAATAAAATAACATATGTATGACTAATTATTCTACTTTAGTCGAATGATTTTTTCTTAACACTTCCTTTTGCCTTCCATTTCAATAAAATTCCACTTGAATCTTATCTAGAATCTCGGATCATTCCAATTTTTTCTTTATAATAATTTCACCTATTACCGATTCATTTACAAAAAATATTGAAAAAATTATTTTGTGTCATAATTTAAATTAGCATATATTTAATTAACACTTATCTCATGAAATTAGTTATCTTTTTAATTATATACAAGTATACTTTCCAAGAAGCCGTTTTAGATTCTAGTTAAAATTGTACAACAATTGGTAATATTATTTTACAAACTCAATTTCATAAATTATTCATTGAATTTATGAAAGACTGCTGAATAAACTTCAATTATTCTGATACAGTCCACTAGTCTGTATAAATGCTATTTGCTTAGAGTAACAGTCCAGTGGTTTGCTTGTACATAAATGCATTTTCTATTTGGTCTGGTGATCTAATATCACCAAATTCTGAGCTATATTTCATAGTAATTCAATTATTATTTTTATCTAATTCAATTCAATTTTGTTTTGGCGAATTAAATAATTACAAAAAATTAATAATTAGTAAAATTAGATAAAATGCAAAAAAATGTTCTAAAAGGTTTGGATAACTATAAAAAATAAAATATTTATAGGAACTTATTCTCTCTCAACACTTGGCAATGCACCTGGCGTACGTGTAAAAAGTAATAGGATGGTAATTTTTTTTCAGATTAAGAGCTATAACAGAAAATATATTTAAAAGACAAACTATCTTCACTAAACAAATTCACTGCTCAAAACTTTTCAAACACAAAGCATTAGCATAACAAAGTATTGAAATATCTAAAATATTTATAATCAACAAATAAAAATGTTTATAAAACAAACAAAATCTTGTATCTACTAACTTATCTAGGTCAGATATTGAAACACCAATAAACGTTATACTATTCCTTAAATTATAAGTTTGATTGCAAAGACTAATTAGCATCTCTGCAAAAACAAACCATGCATACGCTCACAAGTCTCCATGAGCATGGGTCAATGAAATCTCATTCAATAATAGCATCCCACTGCAATGCTGAGAGCAATCCGCTTGACGTCGCCGTCTAATATACACTAGCTTTGAATGAAAATTTTATTTTATTTATTTTTGTCTAATTTTGAGTTCGCAACACACGTTAGACGTTGGAAATTTTAGTAAAATTTAACTAACCCCTTTTTTAAAAAAATGGGTCCTCAATTTAGCATTTTTAATGTGGTATATATACTTGTTTTTTGACTGCGTTATTATGTAAACTCATACGTTTAATATGCTCATAAGTGCATTCGATTTAGATACAAGACAAGGACAAAACGTGAGACATTTGAAACATTCGTAATAGTAAAAATGCTATCGTTGGTATTTTTAAAAATAAGTCGTACTTCATACTGTTTGTAATCAAAAGTAGTGAGTTCATAAATGTATTTACTGTTACCAATAATTCTGTAAAATAACTTCCTTATTTTATATAATATTTTAAATTTTCCATAAAGTTTCTTGGCTATTTAAGTGTTAAAGGCTTTTTGATATATACCAGAATAAAACTGCTACAGATTTGACAAGGAATCAATTATCTACTCAAATACATCGACGATCGGACATTAACAACCATTTTGTCCTAGTATTGTGTCGGCATATAGCTCGCGCACATGCAAAAATTAGTCGCGTCCCATCAAATCTCGTGTGGATTTATACCCATCACCAATCACTATGATGCAAGTAGACCACATACATATACTGTTATACATAAAAATATGAGTTAAAACAAAGCATATTCCAACGTATATCGTGTGCATGTGTTCACTATCGCTTTGACCGCGTGTGTCGACCCAGGAATACACGGAGGAGTTCCGGGACATCGCGAAGGGCAAGTCCAAGGAGAGCCTCCCCACCGGACCCATCACGCTCCTCAACCAGCGGCCAGTCAGCGAAGACGTACGTCCTTTAACGCTTATATGAATCTCACTCATATATTTAAACGTAATAAACATTTTATAGCTTAAGGTTACTCCCCTGGGGTCGAGCTTAGTCTATGTCTGACTTCAAAACGCGACGTCCCGGGTTCGATTTCCGGGTAGGGCAACTTGTTTTATGAGTTTTTTCAGTTTAACTGAAAAACAAAACGTTACCTGAGATTGGATTTGCGCCCGATATGGCGACGAACTTGCCGTCTGTCACATCGTTGCCTAATTGTGAGTGCATAAAGTACTTGCTTCTGCCTGGAGTAGTTAGTCTGTCCGGGGATATAGGCGTGACGGTTTTTATTTATTTTCTTAAATGTTTTATAAATCCTTTTTAAAATAAAATCGCAGTAGGCAGGTTCGAAACGTCCTTCGAATAGAACGAATTCTGTTACAAATAATAATCAGAATGCTTCGACTTTTTAATTTATAAGAGAATAATTATGGTTTTTTTTTTTCAATATTTCGTGTACAAAAACATACTTACATTATAATGCAAGTTAATAATGAAATATAACTGTTGTCAGTTTGTCTGCATGATTGTTCAAGTGATTCAATAAAAATGTATCTATATTTCCCTGCAATTACCCTAGATTAATTGACAACACTCAGGCAATAAGAATTAAGCAATACAAAAATACAATACCAATACAAAAAAAAAAGTTATTTGTGGCAATAATACGGATGACCGAATTAAATCTTATGTATATAAAAGAAAGTTGTTTTAGTTACACTATTTACAACTCAAGAACGGATGAGCCGATTTGTATAAACATTTTTATTTTTATACTAAGGACTATAAGACAGATAGGATACTTTTTATCCCATTCCGTTTTCATGAAATTTTGTATGCATATCGCCGGGACAGCTAGTATTTTAATATAATTCTAGAGAGACATCAGAATATTATTAATATAATTTGATATGACAGCATTGAGGCTGTACAGACTTTAGCAATATAAAAATACATTAGGTACCTATACAAAAATAAATCTTTGTAAAAAAAATACGATTTACTGAATTTCCTATAATTCTAAATAAATAATGATATTAATAGAATTAGATAATTATATATTTATAAAGTGAGTGAGATTCTATAAGATACATTGAATTCTACAATTTTATATTTGCATAACCATTTATTATTATTACTATTATACCCAATATATATTTTAGTCGTATAAAAATAACTCCGACAGATTTTTTTATTAGGTAATATTTTAATAATTATTATTATTTGATTATGCAAATAAATACGAGGGGCTAAACACATATATGACGAAACTATTCTTTTCTGTATTATTATTTGCCATTTTGTGCACAATAAAAATAAGGATTTTGTGGAATTGTAAGTTTATCTGTGATTAGGCCCACACGTGGGATTTAAATGAGAATGAAGAACCTGAAATTTAGATGTCTAGCAATATCTTAAGCTTATTCTATATGATTATGTCACTCTTAGTCTTTTGCATGAAAGTTAGTTTTTTTAACTGGTGTATGGGTCATTCTCATTTTGATCTTTATTTAAATGTGCTTTTACCTCCTGATTATATGTTTATTATATTATCGATGTTGCATGATGGATGTTGCTTTTTCGAAAAGCATTAGCACGTTTTTTATTAATAATAACATTATTATATTATGTAAGGTACTATTATTATTAATGTGACATTAAATTTATATAGAAATATGTTTTTCTTGAATATTAAAACTTTTATGAGCAATATTATGATATGTTTAAATATAAGATAATTAAGCTAGCATAACTTGGGTGAAACAAAAACATCTAAAACCGGTTATTCAGTATTTGGTTTAATTCAGTTATTCGGTTTGTAACAACGTTAATATTTTTAACGTTATTATAACTAACGTTATTGTTTTCAACATTATTATGACTAACGTTTTCTTTTTCAACATTATTTAATAATTTAAAGTTTTGAAAGCGAATTCCTTAAATTTTAGTATTTCGCATAGTATATACGGGTAGGGATGTGTAACTTTACAACGACTTATAATTTGAGTTCTTTTTTTTATTTTTTTGGAGTTAATGTTGAGTGCCAATGCCAAAAAATGCCAGTTGAGGCTATACCTCCTTTACAGTATTGTAATTTATAACTAATATAACACTTTGTTTCAGCTTGAAACAATTTCATTTTTTCTACATCTAGAATGTAAAAATAAATTATTAAAAAATAAACTAAAGAAAATTATTGACAACAAAAAAAATAACACTCGTTATGTCCTTTGTGATTGCCAAATACCATAGTTGTGCAAGCTTAAATTACACGCAAAAGCTTCAAAAATGTGGTTATCACTTATTGTCTATGGTGCAGGAATTACCGCCGATCAACGCGAATAACAAGTCGAATAAAACAGCCAATCACACGGAACCACCGCCGGCGAATAACGTCGCGCAAATGAACAACACTAGCGCCAACAATACCATAGACAAGAAACAAATTAGCGCACCGATAGCTGTCACGTAAGTTTCTTTAACCATTTTAACTAAACGACAATGAGTATATTTTTATAGTTTATTAATAAGCAAGTAATTTTCTTATATACGTAATATGAATATTATTATGTAATTATTTCTTTTTAAAAAACTGATTTAACGATTTTGACGAATTTTTGTGTTTTAATAAACTTTTGCTATTAAAACTGATAGGCAGGTGGAATTTATGATTCCTTCGTTTTAAATTTCGAATATTGCAAATTGTCATATCACTCTTCCAGCAGTTGTCTACAGTTTATTCAGCATTACTAAGTACCCAAGATTTGCTGACTACTCATTCACTGTATCCAACATTTAACGGTCTACTAAAGAAATTACAGAATATTAATTGATCTAATCCCTAAGTAAGCTACATATTTCTATATAATATGGGGATTTTATTATATCATTTATACTTAGGTGGTTACTTAATAATAGTTGTGTATAGTCAAATGGATCAATGGATTCATAAAAATATATTAACACATCTTGAAATATAGACATCTATGTTCATCATATAAATACCTGCCCTCGTCGGAAAGCCTCGTGGATGATCAGAGACGTTAAGTCTGTACTCTAACCCCTCAAAGAGGTGATCAATCTTGTCAGCAATTTTTCTGTAAGCCACAAGTCTTATCTATAAATATTTTACCAATACAGTATAGAACGTTTAGAAATATACACATGTTCTTCATCGTCCTCGTCGTGTCAAATTCCTATGCGGATCAAATTACGAACTGACAGAAGCGGCATCTCGCGGTATACATTGTGTGACTCGACGGATCATATTGAAACACAGTTAGTAAATTTGCCAAAACTGTAGATACATTTTAGTTCATTTAAAAAGAATCTGGTGTTACTTTGCATAAATCCATATTAAAATGAAAATAAATTATTACTTTGCAAACTTTTGCCAAACACAGTAGTATAATGTTAGTGTAGACTAATAAAATGTAGTTTGAGTATGATTTTTCTACGTCATACAACTAAAAAATACTTAAATGTAAAAATTGAAGTATAATTATTTTAAATATTAGTATGCAGTAGAAAAATAGCATAGTAGTTGTAAAGAGTCACATGCAATATAGTAATTTGCATGTGTGCGGCCTCGTCGTGACACTCTTAATAACTACAAGCAAACACACATGTAACAGCTGTCTGTTTAAAACGTCACTACTGTACTTTTAGCATGAACTTCTATCCATTACTATACCCAATTCAGACCTTTCAGACAAGGGAAAACATCATAATTTGGAGTGCATACCTACGATGTTTTTTTATAGTTTTTAATGGGATTAAGATAGCGAATAACCCTAATCTAAGATTCCCGTTTGGGTTGATTGGTCATTGGTCAGATAGCAAGCCTCTTTACTGGAATGAAACAGTGCATTCTTAACGCGAACGTACTGTAGTTACGAGTACCTTCTGTAAAACTTATGTATATGTATAACTTATTATATTGGTTAATTACAGCCTCGGTAGTATAGTAGTTAATACTTCATAATTCCATTCCAGTAGTTCAGATTCGAAGCCCGCCACGTACTAATGAGTTTTTTGGATTGCCCTTACGGTGAGGGAAAACAGACAAGGAACTCGGATTCGTCTAATATAGGATTGAGCCCGGTTTCCCTTCTGGGTTACAGAGGCCAGATGGCAGTCGCTCTGATGCCCTTGTGAAATCGGTAGCCGACCCCGATATCTGAAACAGAAACAGGATGAGACTAGTACGAAGAAAATTGTTTAAGTTAATTGCATAAATCTTTTCATTTTAGAAATGGCACAGCATCTGCTCCAAAGTCAGCTAAAACCTCACCGTCGAAAGAATCGCGCAGTGGCGCTGAGAACCCCTTTGAAGAAGAAGAATGGGATGAAGAGTCAGCTGGAGCCCTAACGGATACTGGCGAGCCGGGGGTGCCGGTGCGAGCGCTGTACGACTACACGGGGGCAGAGAGTGACGAACTGAGCTTCCGACAAGGTAAGGCCATTCACGCAAAATTGGTACCCATAGAGGAACCTTAAAGACCCCCAAAATTATCTGATATAGAAACGGTACAAGATACACACGAACATACACGAATACATACGATACATGAAGAAGAAGGGATACACACATACAAACAAATAACAGACAAGTACACTTTACTCCTCTGTTTTCACTAACCTCTTCCCAGGTCATTTGAGCACCTTTAAACAATAGATAAACTGTTTACCTGCTGCTAGTTAGAGACAATCTTAAGTTTACTTGGTCATTAACAACGTAACCACCACACAATAAAGTTTCACTTTAAAAAGGATTTAGAGAATAGACCATCTATCTATCAACCAACAAGGCCACTGGTAGTAGAGTACTGTCTTGAAACACGTCCTTGTAGGGACCCACCTTATTCCTACCGTTATAATAACATTGTCGTGTTCCGGTCCGGTAGGTAGTGTAGCCGGTTGACGTGGACATTAGCCCTAATATCCCAGCCATAGGACAGCAACACACTTACAACATCTATAGTTCTTATAGAAAAACTTACAGCGATGACGAGAGATTGAAAGTATCATTTCTATATTCCAGGTGACCTCTTCGAAAAACTAGAAGATGAAGACGAACAGGGCTGGTGTAAAGGTCGCAAGGACGGCAGAGTAGGACTATACCCGGCCAACTATGTGGAGCCGGTGGGGCACTAGTGCACCGGTTTAGTGGACTGATAAACTTCGTGAGTCAATGTCGAATTGTAAGAAAAATTCTTTAGTCTATGGCCTAATACATATTTTTAAAGATTTTTCATATACAGGATGTCTTAAAAGAAAGTTTAGTCGATTAAAAAAATATTTTGGTTTTACAATGTATTTAATTAACAGGAACTATATTTTGGCATATATAACGTAACATTGTCATTCAAAAGTTGATCTATTCTTTTATGTACACGTATAAAATAGTGAATGTAAAAAAAAATTAAAAAAATAAAATTGTTAATAGTAGGTACAAACAAAATAATTTCATAATTCTTGATGACATGGGTTGAATAGTTTTTTTTATATAGATACAGCTGGTATAGCCTACCAAACTCAAACCTACCAAGTGTACATTTAAAGCTTCATAAAAATTCCGCCGTTTGGGAAGAATGTCACTGTATTCATACGAAATTCTTATAGGTATATATTATGACGATGTTAGATTAAGGCACCAATTTTTGAGTATTGGGACTTTTATACAAAAAAAGTAAAGCAAGTAAAAAAAATTATAAACTTTCAAAGACACATCCTGTATAACAAAGAAAAAAAATACTGGTCAAAACTAATCGAAATCTTAATTAAAAATAATTATCAATGAATGTATGCATAAAAAATTTGACATTGACTTATTTACAACACATTTATAAATATCCAAAGTGAATATATAATAGAAATATTTAGGTAATTGCTACAATGTGGTCATTAGCAAAAATTGTGAAATATAAGAAAATAAAAATGCAGAATATTTTTAAATGTCGCAATTTAAGAACACCATGTGTATAATCTGTTGTAAAATAAGCTGTTGTGAACGGGCACAACAGGAATTTGGCTTAGGGTACACCGATTCTGGCATAAGTTGTATTTTGGGAGGAACAATACCCAATTTTGTAATATAGTATTCCAAAACCATATTTTTTCCCTACGCTGGTCGTTATTTAAAATAGTATCAACTAAATTTGAACTAAGTTAAACATTTGCGTTTCAAATCCTACCCACGTTTACTTGTTTATTTTTGTAGATGAATAACGGGCTAAAACTTAAAAAAAATATTCTTAGAATCGTTGATACTCTTAACATGTTGAGTCTTTTAACATTTCCCTGTAATTTAAACTTTGACCTTTTCGAAATAAATAATATCACTTAAAATATTATATTGATTGATTCAAATCCAAAGTATACTGGTATAGTTAATATTGAAACAAATTTCATAAACGTCTATGTTTAGAAATACAGATATTTTATATCACATGTTTACCTGCTTCTGTGTTGACTTAACATGTTTATATCAACTCACGAAGCTAAAAATATTGTCTGAAGATTACACTACTTACCTTTGTGTAATATCCCAAATACCTCTTATTACTAACTTTCTCTAGGCGGGCTTATCTCTCTTTCTTTCAGTTTTGTGGAGTTAACGAAGCCAAAACAAGCCGAGCTTGTAAGAGTAATATCGCCGGTCCTATTCCAATGAGATAGATGTTTAATATTTTGGACAGGTTGTTGTTAGGAGTGTAATCTCCAGATAGTATCTTTAGCTTTACGAACTCGACTAACGAGATGGTCAATGACAAACAGTCACATTTCAATGTTAAGATCTTTTTTATTTTGTATTACTTTATAATAATATTATATAATTTATAAAGGATAACAAAAATAAAAAAAGATCTTAACATGACATTAACATTGTATCATAAATAATTTGGGTAAAAGTCTTATATTCACTTATTTGACAGTTTATCGTCTCAAATCTACAGTAGGAACTGTTTTTTTTTAATAAATATTAGCCCTAAAAATATAAAAAGCGCAATCGGTTGTCTCTAATGAAGTAGAATGAATATAAAACAGTATTTTGTATTATTTTAACTTTTTTTCTAAGCAATTTTAGAAGATTTATCAAAATTAATTTAATATTTCTTATAAACTTTGTCGTGTAAAATGTGAGGTAATTATTGTGATGGAGAAAAATTACCTATACCACAATATACTTGAGGATAAAATTTTGTATATTGTATACATGAAAACTTTTATGCTGCACTTTTCGACAGATAATTTACCATAATATGAGATAGGTAATACAATGATAGGAATAATAGATTATATGTTCGCCAAAAATATATTTGTAGTAGAAAATGTATATTATCTAAAATATTGTAAAAAGTGGAAGATACTTTTTGAAACTGGACAAAAGAAACAAACTTAGATTTAGTTAGTTGGAGATGGAAATCTGGTACCGCTGACTAAACTTATTTGAAATTACTATCTTTTTTGACGTACGTAAAAAAAGGAGACACAAGAGACGGGAGAGCTTAGTCCTGTCAGAACATGACATTTCTACAGTCTATACCCTGGAATATATATATTAAAAGTTCTTGTATTCCGACTAATTTGACATGATTAAAATGTTCTTTCACTTTTTTTACTGCATTAAAAAAAAGATAGCGTTTAGTTATCGTGCAGAGGAATTACCAACCTAGTGTTAGTAAGTGCATATATTATTTAACAAATTTTATGTGTAATGTTGGTACATATCAGCTGCTATAAATTTCAATTATCTGTCGAAAGATGATATCTTATGAAATGTATTAACGCAACGAATTCTAAAACCGCTTTTGCGATCATTTTGACAACTTATATCTAAACGGCCCGGTTTTATAACTTGACTTTTAACTTGGACAGTTGTATTTTTGTAATATAATCTACACATAACTATTATATTAAAAACTAATCATGAGTAACTCGAATCTGATTTGAATATGCTTATGCAAAGAAATCAAGTTGAAGACAGTTTCTGTTTCTTTTAGTTTACACACCCAAAGGGTTAAAACGGATCCTTATTACTGCCCGTCTGTCTGTCCTTCCTCTGTCTCATAAAACGTAATAGCTAGATAGATGAAATTTTAACAGATGATATATATCTGTTGCTGCTATAATAACACTAAAATACAGAATAAAATAAATATTTAAAGCGGCTTCCTTACAACGAACGACCCAAACAATAATAGATGGCGCTATGCATATGTAGACCGCGGTATAGTTAGACTATTTATCATTTAGTCCTATTCATATTAACAGATGATACTTTATATGCTTCTACCAGTTAAAATTAATTGCTGTTTTTAAAGTAGATGGATATGATGCGGTACACTTTGCGTGAGAGTACGTCTCTCACTTGGTTTTTATTCATACTTGTTCATTACAATTAAAATTTTCTTATATTTGATCTGTTTAGCTTGTACAAATCAGACAGTATTAAACTGGATGTTCGGATATGAGAGATAGAAATAATATGTGAACCGTTTCTCGGCGTATTTAAGTCGCAATCTAAATTTCTCTCTCGCGTATTTGTCGACTTACTCGTGATTAGTTTATTTTTTTTGTAGGTAAAAAAACAACTAGAACCTATGGCAATGTTTATGGTGCCTAAACGGTTATTTTGCCTAAAAACCTAGTTATGCCAAAAATTATACGCCAGTTGTAAGTAGAACCGCTATGTAGTGACAAATGTATATTTGTGATATTTCACGCGGTTTGCGGCGTTTATTTATGTACATACACGGTTATAATCAACGTATTTATTTTCTGTTGTATATAATGTATAATTAATACAACGTGGTGGTTTTTGGTAGGTGAAAGTTGAAATCTAGACAAAATTGATCAATGCTTTAAACCGCTCAAGCTTGTTTAAATGTTTTGTCACACCCCTATAAATAATTATAACTTGGATGTTTCGGTCCCTTTTATTTTAGGTATTGCAGAACGAGACAAAATATTTTTAAAGATTTGTCTTGCGAGTAATATAATCACTTGTATATTTTCACAATATTTTTAAGCTTACCAACGTTGTTGATTACAAATAATAATTATATTATTATCATAACAAAGTTCTAAACACCAACGATAAAACTAAAGAAAAATGTGAGTGAAAAATGCAATGTTAATTCTGTAAGTGAATGCGTATTTACGAAAAGGAGGAATGTATGAGAATTATTTTTTTTCGATTTATCATTTTAGGCAAGGTTTTATAATGCATGCTGCCATTTCCGTTGTAATTGATCATTTTACTTTTTCTAAATACAAATTTATAAATATCACCAAATATATATCTATTTTTTAGATTTATATTTGGTGATTTTGTCTATGATAACTTACGCTACTAGCGCCACTGCGTTGTAAATAGTTGATAGTTTAATAAAAATGTTTATCTTTTCATTTTGTACCTCGTTTTAGTATTGTTGTGTATGAGTCACTAGCTGAGGCTGTTTTAATACTTGACTCGTCTGTCGTAGATTAGTCTTAGCGCTATTTGTTTTGTTATGGTTTGAGAGACCTTGTGAAAATTCTTGTATTATAATATTATCAGAGGGTGGCCACGGACCACATATGTTAATATATTATTAATATTGGTAAAATAAAATTGTTACATATGATTTGTTTTTTTTTAATCATCCTCTTAATTGATATCGTAATGCCCATATCCCTGAAAGGGTAGGCAGAGGTACTTACTAATATACCGACGTTATTATGACCCATGATGAAACAGGCAGCATAACCGTCGCTATATTAAACACAAATCCAATCGCAGCTAACGTTGTTTTTCTGATCCCGGACTTCGTGAGTCAAAGTCGAACACCGACTATGCTCGACCACAAACGCGATTTAACTGCCTAGCTCTTCAGGGATATTTATTCTATTTATTAGGCATTTGACACTTGATTCTGTAGCACTGTGATTCTTTAGTAGAAATTTAAGTACTAAATATATGTAAACACCTACAACTATTGCGACTATATGGCCTATGGTCGGTTGTCACCATTAGGAGAGTCGTGTGCTTGTTCACATCCTTATAAAGTGGGCCATATTTTTTTACAGGTCCAAGGATCACAATTTTTTGTTCTCTGTATGAAATTTTTTGTACCTACTCCTCTATCCAAATATTGAAAGCATATTAAACAAAAAAATCTTAACAAAAGCTTGCATGTCTTACCATAACCATTTGAGAAATTTTAAGATCATATTTAAGTATAATTTTAAAATATGTTACATTACTATCTCAAAACTAAGGATCACACTTCTAACTAAGACTTGTCGCCAAATATTGCTAACTTACTATAGATTGGCCAATCCCTCTTTCTATGAGTTTTGTGGTGTTCAAAACAAAATCAAAAGAAGCCACCAGCCCTACAAGAGTGAGATAGCTGTCTTTCATATTAGCGTCAGGTCTTTGTTAGGAGTGTTACCTCCAAATACTTCACTTCATTTACGAAGACGATTTATAGAAAACGTTTTATTCACATTCTATTGGTAATTTCTGATATTGGCCCTTTCAAATAAAATCATTTTGCCTTAGAGCAGAAAGGAGGTTAAAAGGGATCTTATAACGAATCGGCTCACAATATATTTTAAGAACCGTAGTAACTCTGTACTAAACGTAAAAAAATATATTATTTTCACTGATGTGCAAACCCTATTTCAATAAAAATTAAGTCTAACGGTACGCAGAATGTACCTTTATTTCTACCTAATTCTCGGGACGACAAACATTTTAAAACACCTAACCTAAGCTTCACATTTTTTAAAGCCAGTATAATGACATCCTTGTTAAAATAGCAAATATTTATGAATGAAAATAGAAAAAAACTATTGAAGTAGACAATAATTATTAGGTGAAATAGGTAGATACGTAGGCGTTTCTACATGGATATGATGTAGGACAAATTTTGCCTTGGAATTGTTTTTAAAAAAACTTGAGAGTATTTCGCTATAAGAATACAACACGGAGAAGAACAAAATAAATGCAAAAATCAACAATTTATTTGTATAATAATACCTATAAAACGAACATTATTTAAACGTAGAAAAGCCAAGCGGAGGGAACTTTTCCAATATTTTTGCCATCGCTGACGGGTAAAACGCCATAAATTTAAACCTATCTCCCATCTTTTTGGGATCAACGAGCATTTCGTAACAGGTTTTAATTTTTTCCCTTTCGTCATCGTTCTTTGCATTTTCTAAAAGGACCTGGAACAATATATATTTTTATATACCTACATAGAAAGTAATAGTACAACGTAGGTACAAAGGACTCGCTCCTGCATCATTCTGTTAAGTGCTAGAATAAGAATTTTATGTCCAATGGAGGTACTTAATGACGTGACAAAGTATCTATCCTATCAGTCACGAGAAGGCATAAATTATTTAAACAAACGCTCAGAAATTCCCAACATTTGGGTCAAAGGTAAAAGTATTTTTTTTTTTAATATTTAATAAATTATTAGTAAAGGTACTGACACACGTGCTCATTACTAGCACAAAAACATGTTTTTAGTGAGTAAGTGCTCATTAGTAGCATGTGTCACACAACATAGCTAGTAATGAGTATGTTACAGTGGTTAGTAATTAGTATACTCTCGTTTTAAGCATGATAATAAGCATGCCTTTTTTTGAGCACGTGTGTCAGTACCTTTAAGGAATTGCTGCAAGCATCCGTAGAAAAATACAGATAGAAATAGAAATAATAATTATATTATTACTACTCATCCATTTCATTATACATAAACACCCAATAACTAATAATAAAAACGATAAAATTAAAGAATTAATTAACAAAACTAACGACAGTAACAAAATGACAATGAAAAAATAACAAAATTAATAATAACAACAAAATCCGCGATTTTAATAAAGCAATGAAACATATTCGTGCGTAATCAAAACTCGAATGACGTTTATTTCAAAATAGCGAACCGAAATTTTGCATTCCCTGAGATCGGCGCGTCCCCGTACC
>DVZL01001217.1:0-18598 GCA_018236625.1 Lasaia peninsularis
TTTAGCTTACAGTATTACTAAGTGAGCGACTGACTGCGAGTGACGAGAAATCAACAGAACAGCGACTTACAAACATTCATTTCAGATACCTCAAATACAAAATGTGCAGCTGCATAACATTTGAGCGACCTAATATTTGTTTGAGAGCCAACGTAACGTCCTGCTTTTTTTCAGTATTTGGCAAATATTTTTTATACTGAGCGGCATTTTATCTTAAATGAAGTGTTACTAATACAAAAAGCACTTTGAAAAATACTTTAGTAAGCGAAGCTCACATTTTTTTTGAATTCCTTATAAAACAACTATCTTAAGAAACAAGCCAATAAATTTAATTATTTCAATTAAAGGGTAGGTTATTAAATGAAACAATGTATTCTGAAAAAATAAAGGAATATGCATTTACTTAAATCAAATGAAAAAAAAATTTGATTAGACGCTTCAGTCAACTAAAAAACCGGCTCAGTGTGAGTCAGACTCGCGCACGAAGGGTTTCGCAACATTGCTCAAAAATTACGTTTGTTGTATGGGAGCCCCCTTTTAATATTTACTATTTAATTATTTATTTTGAAAAGTAATACACAAATAAAGATTCTGTGAAAATTTTAAGCTTCTCCCTGTCACCCTTAGTAATATTGAGCTCCTTAAATATTTCTTTTTAAATTTTTGAAATTAAAAACATAAACAAACGCACAATGCGTGTGAGCCAGAGTGGAGTGCAATCGTAAACATGTAATGCTATGGTCTTTATATATAATATTCTGACTGCATCAATTCGTCGCTCCGTCGCCGTCAACGTAACCAATAACCAATAATAATGCAGTTCACAAAACTTTGCTTAAAAAGGTTTTTTTCAGTAGTTCGTTATGTAAAACCTCAAATAGAAAAAGCGAATCCATATATAATATTAGAGTTGCCCGCTCTGTATTTCTAGTCGCACACTTAGTAATATAGTCGCTCGGATAGAATATTAATATCTAACATGGATTAATCGCAGCCCACTTTTTGTAAGATCGTTTTGGTTTTTTTTAACAATCAATATTTGTCGTTAGTTTAGTTAATTTTTCGCTTACTCTAATTCATACCGCTCAAGTTATTAAAACAGTATGTCATCATTAGTCGCTAAGTTTTTTTTATTCGCTCATTTTATTATTCCCCTATATTTTTTAACATTCTATTTTTAAATACTTTTTTATATTTGAAATTTTGTTAATTTTTGTTGTTTTGGTTAGTTGCAATAAATATTTATATTTCTATAAATTAGTTAATTTGAAAAAAATACTATATTAAATAGTATCTAAACAAGTCAATTGCTTAGATACTCGACGACTCGACCAAGTTACATTAGTCGTGACTCGTGGTCACGAATGGACTGAGTTTACCAATTAAATTAAAAGAATAGTTGTTATTTAATAACTAAAAACTTAATTGAAGGGTCTATTATAATTTTAGAGAGCTTTCATGGATATTAATTGTCATTTTCAGAGTACTTGTGGAATAAACGCTGATTTATCAGCTTTAATTGTGGTTTGTGTACTTCATTCGAATTTAGTTGTAGTTACCCGTGTTGGCCCGATCCCCCATCTACCCCTCATCAAGCAGCTCGTATTAGTCAGTGCCACCGAGACCACTGGTAGTTTTTTGCGCAGCCAGTATCTACCAATTCCTGCCGCCATAATGACATCGTTTTCCGGACTGGAAAGTAAGATAACATTACCTATTCCTGCCGCAACAATGACATCGTATTCCGGGCTGGAGGGTAAGATAACATTGCCTATTCCTGCCGCCATAATGACATCGCATTCCGGGCTGAAGGGTAAAATAATATTACCTATTCCTGCCGCCATAGTGACCATCGTATTCCGGGCTGAAGGGTAAGATAACATTACCTATTCCTGCCGCCATAGTGACATCGTATTCCGGACTGGAGGACAGGACAATATTACCTATTCCTGCCGCCATAATGACATCGTATTCTGGGCTGGAGGGTAAGATAACATTACCTATTCTTACCGCCATAATGACATCGTATTCCGGAATGGAGGGTAGGAAAATATTAACTATTCCTGCCCCCATAATGACATCGTATTCCGGGATGGAGGGTAAGGTAACAGAAATACTTCCACGACAGAACTCCTATTAGTTGTCTCTTTCCATCAGAAGAGCCCTGTGCTTGTTTGTTTTCTCATCTCTATTACATATAAGCTACTAGCGACCCGCCCCGGCTTCGCACGGGAATACTCTACATGTTATATACATAAAAACCTACCTCTTAAATCACTCCATCTATTAAACAAACCGCATTAAAATTTTAGTGGGCGCAACTCTCCCCTTTCGCCGACTGTTGTTCGTAAGGTTGGGATCATACGTAAGGTTAGAATGTAATTTTAGTGAAGTACGGAGTATAAATGTTTGACGGACAGTAAGAAGATCCCACCTTTTATATAAATCAGATGTAGGGTATAGAAAGGGAAGACATGCTGCCACCTTAAGAATCGCACGTTGTGCTCTTTCAACTTCTATTATGTAGGATTTCAATGTGTATTATAGCAACAACACAAATAAATCCGTAAAAATTACAACTATTCATGAACTTCATGATACAGTTTTGTGACTAACAGATTGAGAGACAGACGGACAGCGGAGTCATAGTAATATGGTTTCGTTTTTACTCTTTGGGTATGGAATCCTAAAAAGGCATATTAAAAATATATTTTAATCATAAAAATATGTAAGATATACATGCTGCCTATAAACATCAGATTCCTTGGTTCCTTTGGTATTATAACATTTATTTAGTAGATTTTCTTTTAGTAATACCTCTGCGTTAATTCAACTTGTTTAAAAGCCACATGCCCTCTTTTTCTAATTAAATAAAATGTGAAAGAGATAGAACATTTCAGTCGTGTCAAAATAGTCAGATCACAATAACTTTAATAAAAACATTCCCAGGCATAGACTAAACGTCTGTATAAATGTTACATACAAACTAATCTGACGTGACTATTTTGGAAACCTCGACTGGATAAACCGCAGGTTATCAAAGCCATAAGTCACATTCCTGGCCTAATGTTAAATTATATTGTTCAAACACAGCACCTCTCGTAAGATAGGTTAGGTTTCAATTAAAACTTAATAAATACATTTCAAAGAAACTATATATTCACGTTTACGTCATTGTAATGATATTTGCGTCGTTATTTCATTTTTAAGATGCATTACTTTTTGCTGGAGTGGAAAAATTACAAGTATTTAATCTGTCTGTCCGTCTGTCAGTCTGTATGTCACCAGGTTATATTTCATGAATCGTGTTAGCTGGGCAGTTGAAATTTTCACAGATTTAAATCCATTGCCGCTATAACAACAGATACAAAAAACAGTAAATTTATTTATTTTGTTGTATGGCAGCACTTATGTACAACAAAGTAGATAACGAAACCCTTCGTGCATGAGTTCGACTCGCACTTGGCTGATTTTTTTATTTCATATCAACTTTTATCTCCAGTGAAATAAGGTTCTTGGGAGGTTAAATTTTGAAAAATTCTTTCCAATTACGTCCTAAAAGGATAACGTATGCGTATTTTAAGTTTCTCATCTTAAGAAAGGTTTGTCCTGTGTTTGATACATCAGTCAATCACAAAAGTGGCCAAAAGGCTTTTATTAGTTTTTAGGGTTCTGTACCCATAATGTAAAAACGGAACCTGTATTACTAAGACTTCGCTGTCTGTCTGTCAGGTTGTATATCATAAGTTGTGATAGCTTAAAAAGTTGAAATTTTCACAGAATTCTGATGCCGCTATAACAACAAATACTAAAAACAGAATAATTTTAATATATAAAGGCTGCCCCTATATAACAAACGTCATTTTTGACGTTTTTAGATAATGATACGGAACTCGTCGAACGCGAATATGACTTACATTTGGCCTGTGTTATTTTATATTTACTTAGACATAATAATAACCTTAAAGCAATTTTTGCAGTTTTACTGCGTTTTAATTAGACTTTTGTATTTCTCAAGAACTGACCAGTGGTTTTGAGGTTTTTGTAATAATGCATATTAAAATGACTTCAAGTGCATTAATTTTATCATATTTTATTTTCGACTCTACATTTGCTGTGTTTGTTACGCAATTACTCCAACAATAATTAAATAATGTTGATAAGTTTTTCCTAGTGATACGCTTTCAAACTACCATTTCGGTCCAGGTTTGAATCCCGCCGTGTACCAATATTTTTTTCTAACTTAAGTTTCTAAGTGCTCTTACGGTGAAGGAAAATTGAACATCGTGGGGAAACCCGGTGATGAACTTGCCACCTGTCACATAATGGGACCTAATATCGTCGTCGTGAGTGATGATGTTTATTTATTTATTAATTTTTTTGTAAAAGGCAATCCAGAAACAGAAATATAAGTTATCTCGTGTACACGCCTAACCTCATCGACTAACCGCGAGGCTCGGACTAGATTCCCGACGGGGACAGGGCTTTGTGTGATGAACATTATAGATGTCTGTACTTCTGGGTGCTTATTAAATTTATTCTTGTATATATTTAAATAATTTCTATGTATTAATATCGTTGTCTAACACCCATAACACAAGCATATTATTTGCTTACTTTGTTGCTAGATCAATTTGTGTAATTAGTCCAGTAGTATAATTGTATTATATTATTTTTTGATCTTAAGTAATTAAATGATAAAACCGGCCAAGTGCGAGTCGGCCCCGCGCTCAGTGGGTTCCGAACCATTATTATCTATAAAAAGGCAAATTATTATCTATAAAAAATCACATTTGTTGCTTGTATTAACCCTAAGTGTATTTTTTTATGTGGTAATTCAGCGAACAGGTACACGGGTCTCCTGATGGTAAGATTGTTTTTACTCTGTTTTTAGTATTAGTTGTTGTAGCGGCAACAGAAATACGTCATTTGTGAAAATTTCAGCTTTCTAGCTGTCAAGGTTTATGAGATACAGCCTGGTGACGACAGATAGACGTAAATCAAGAATATAACTATTCTTATATTATTAAGACCATGGTTCCGTTTTTACCTTTTGGATCTGAAACTCTAAAAAATATGTATTATATCAAGCTGGGTCGGCTAGGTATATCAAGTCTGTTTCGTATTAGGACTTTTTTTTCTGTACTACAAAAACTTTATACCAAATACGATTAAATGTTTCCACGCATACATATATCTTCACGCCAAATGTCTTGCGGAGTAGGCAGAGAGTATCGATTGCCAAGAGTCACGATTCTTACGTATTTGTCTTGCTTTCTCCACATTTATTTATTTATGGAAAACCAATAGCTTTAAAGCACTAGGAATATACAAAACAATAATAATAGAGAGTCACTTATAGGTCTTCACAATTATTAACAAGAAAATAAGCACTTAACAGCTGTGTTATTAGAAAGAAAAAAAAAGAAAAAATAAATGCTTTAAAAACATCAACTATTTTTCAGTGAAAAATTCTCTGCGTAGCCGCTGCAGTCTAGCCGAGGTAGCACTTGTATAGAAAAGATCGAAAATTATTATTTTGCTAAGCTTATTGAAATCATCACTTGTTTGCCAAAGTTACGAATTCTGCCTATAGTTAGTCGACACCGAAGGACCGGAAAAAGGAAGCTTCTTGCGTAAGTTTACCGGTTAGCCTACCCTCCAAACCAGAATACGACAATAACGAGCACTGACGCTATTATGATATGAATTTTGTACATTTTGTACTGTGTTTTTGTTTTATACATTTTAGAATTAAATATTGTACCTAAACGTGGTTAATACGAATAATTTTAGCGTTTTTATATGGGAACTTACGTAAACCTAATTGTTGTAATCTGTACATATAATAAAACTAAAGAAGAGTGAATTATGTACATTGAAGATAATAAAAAAATACATTCAGGTGACTAAAAATGGGCAGCAGTGTATTTTCTTATTTTTTTAGAATTGTTGTCTGTCTGTCTGTCTGTGTGTATCCCGGCCGCGATTCACGCTAAAACTATTGAACCGATGGTGACGAAATTTGGCTAACGAGTAGCATATGTTTTTATCCCGTTTACTTAAGGGGGTTCCGCGGGAGAGAAGATAAATCAAAAATCTAAATTTGGCTATAATTCTGGAACAGGCAGACCAATTTTATTTATTGTTTTTTTATTGTGTATGTTTTGTAATTCAGAAATTACAGCCATAACAACTTTCACTGTAAATAGTCGGACAATCGTGAGTTAAAATCCGAAATATACGGGGATCTTTGAACGGATAGATCTCTTCATCATCATTAACTCATCTCATCATCATATCATCATCTCATTATCATTATCATCATCACACATTATCTTAAACTGTACGATATTTGGTGGGCAACCTATATTTACTTAAGAGGTTTCCCCCGGACACGAGATAAATTTAAAATTCTAACTTCGCTATATTGCCCGACTTTAAGTTATTTGTTGGTTAGAACATAGCTTTCAGACTTTTGAATCCTTGTTTTTCTATAGAATTACTAACATTTTCACGTGGTTTTGTATGTTTTTCTTCATGGAATTAGACAGTTAACAAGCACACGGTGTCCATATTGGTAAGAGACAGCCTTGGCATATATAGACACTACAGGTGTTGTAGGTGCATCACTGTACTGAAGCCGGTGTAACAAGGTCTGATGTGCAAGTCTACTGGCTCAGAATTCTTACTCAATAATTTACAAAAAACTTTTTTGTATTCGGGGTATTTTTTTAAATTTCTGAATAGAGGTGCGGAAAAATTCAGTTGTTCTAGAGATTAGCCGGAAAAAACAAATAGAGAGATAGACAGACGGACAGAAAGACACATATTATCGTGGTGTATAGATACACTAGCGACCCGCTCCGGATTCGCACGGGTGGACATTTATTTTTAAGCTCTCATTTAGGCAGCGTTCGCGAGAATCGTTAACGTACGGCAGTTTTTTCATCGACTTACTCCACAATTTTCACTACCAAGAAAAATCCTATATATTTTCCGGGATAAAATATAGCTTATACGGATTCGAAAGAATCCCTCTAAGTAATGGTAAAAGAAATTTTGGAATCGGTCCGGTAGTTTTTGAGCCTATTCAATACAAACATACAAAAATACAAAGGTTTCCTCTTTATAATATTAGTATAGATTCAGATCCAGCATAAGAAATTCCAAGCACATAGTAAAGAGCTGGATTTGCATTATCGATAAAATTACAGTTAACCACTATCTCAAGGCCACATTTTCTAAATCAGCGATTTTAATGGGTCGGGATTAATTAACACGTACGAATGTCGCGCGTCCGCTATAAATCTCTCGACGTCGACATGTCGATATATCGATAGTACACGTCCATTCCGCTGCCGGTTGAATGCACTAGATATAATTGCATGATGTCGCAGACCGATATTGTTGGCTTTGACCAATATAATACTTAATGGCTAATATATCTAAGTCATGCTCAGTACGGTTATGCGTTTGTAATGAGATTTTGGATGCATTCGTTTTAACCAATGCTTTGTTGCATTTATCCAAAGGTGTGCTGTCAGTACACCTGCACGCGGTTATGGTTGTTATAATAAAATATAGATAATCTTAGATTAGGTTTAAGTGCAGGTAAAGATAAATAAATAAATATTACTGGACAAATTACACTAATTGATCTAACCCCGAAGTAAGCAAATTAAATGCAAATGGGTGTTAGACAACGATACTAATACATAGAAACACTAAAATAGATACAAGAATCAATTTAATAAATACAGACCCGGAAATACAGACATCTATGTGCAACCCACAAATGTCTGTCCCCGTGGGGAATCGAACTCGAGCCTCGCGATTAGGCGATGGAAATAGACGCGTTCGCTAGCTACCTCGACCAGCGGGGCAGTCAATTATTAATAGTTGCAATTAAAATATGATTTTAACGTTTTAAAAAAACTGTTCTCTTTTTCGTTCTAAGTTTCATGCGAGAGGATATTTAGAGGACGAAAAAATTTATAGTGAAAAAAAATTACTTTTTTGGGTATAAACTAGCTGCGCGTTTTCTTTTCTATGGTAATGAGAAGGAAATATTTTAGAGGCGTTTGTATCTAAGCGAATAGACTTTTTTGATGGAATGTATACATTCTAATAATACACAAGATAAAGGCCTTATTAAATTTTCTTTATAAAAAGATACTTAAAGAAAGAAGCAAGATATTTTTAAAAGCTTTCATTTAACTTAGCTCGGAGGTAGGAGTTTCTACAACCCATAGGAATGCTTACTAGCTAACCATGTGGTGGGTATTTCTTAATTTTCATGGTTCCACACCCAAAGGATAAAAACTAAGGCTTCGCTGTCCTTCTACCTGTCTGTCACCAAGCTGTATCTTATGAACCACAATAGCTGGAGAGTTGAAATTTTCACAGTTAATTCATTTTTGATGCCGCTACAGGAACAAATCTCAAACCAGGATAAAATAAATATATAAAGGATGCTCCGATACATCCATTAATTTTTTGCCGTTTTTGTTGATAATTGTACGGAACCCGTCTTGTGCGAGCCCGACTCGCTTTTGGCCGGTTTTATTTTTTATAATTGAATAAATGTCGTCTGCGTTAAGCGCACAAATAACAATTTTGCCAACATTACTGACCCGCCATATATTTTTATATCCCCGTTTAATTTCAAGATGTTTGTACAGGATCAATATTTATTTTTAATATGTATAATAAACTGAGATAAGCCGACGAAATGTACTAAAAGATAAGATTTATTTCTGTCTAATTGAGTTTTTGGATATATCATTTTTATGGCTGACATTTTTCGTATAACGAGCATAAGTTTACACATCCTGTATTATTGGCTTATATGATACACTAGCTGTGCCCGCGACTCCGTCGGCGTTTAAATTTAGCTAAATAAAAGTAGGCTAAGCTACTCCTTATTACATCAGTGGTCTACGAGTGAAAGTACCGTCAAAATCGGGGCAACCGTTTCAGAGATTAGCGGGAACAAACAGACAAAGATACAGACAGACAAACAAAAATTGTAAAAAATATTATTTTGATATATTTACCTTGTAAACATTCATAATATGCATTAGGTAAAAAGTTATTTTAACATTACATACAGACACACGAATTTTATTCATTTTTATAGATGATGTTTTATGATTTGACATTTTTTATGGAACTGGAAAGCAAATAAGCAGTAAAAAGACCGAAAGAAACGCTAACATGATAAAGATTAAAATGGACTCCTTATTGAAAGTACTGAAGACCGAGCGAAGGGAAGAAGTAAAAGAAAAAAGTTTTTTTTTCATTATTTTTTTTATTTCTTTTTTTTTATTCTTAAGTACATTTCCACACTTACAATTACTGTCGGAGTCCACAGAGCAAAGCCTGTGACGTGGACACGAAATCGTTAATTACCAAAATACAATGTAATAACATTTACAGCGGGAGGTAAGACACATAAATTACACACACATACATGCGTATCTTCACGCTAGGTACCTTGTGTTATAGGCAGGGTGCACCGAGTGCCAATTGTCACGATCCCAGCACACTTGCCTAGCTTCCTCCACGTTCATTAATCTTGTGATGTAAACACGGCGGTTTCGTTGACAACACCCTGAGATAATACTCGAGCTATTTGATCGTAATACACTATACTATCGATATTATAATATATCGATAGTCAACCGTAACATGACAATAGCAAGCATGACGATGGAACTTTGGTACCAATCAGGGTAAGTCGTAAAAAACTATGAAAAAACAACATGTAAATCCATTATCGTAGCGTCTTATATTTAAAACGGTAATGAACCAATTCCCGTAAAATGTATACGGGACCACCTCTAATAAAATTGAAGTGTATGTTTGTAATATTAAAACAAACGCATTTAACTGAATATATACATATATGTATGCATGGTGCATATACATAAATATTATTTTTATAATTTTTCTCTGTCTATCTATTTATTCCGGCTAATCTCTGGAACGGCTGGATTGATTTTCACAGAATTTCCATTTGCATATCTGATATAATAGGGATTAACTTGAGCTATCTTTATTTTATAATTTTGTTTCAGAAATGTATAGAAAAAAAACGAAGTGGCGTCACATCTTTCAGTACAAAATAAGACTCAATCCATAGCGAGATGAAAATAAAAAAACATACAAACGAATTGAGAATCCCCTCCTTTTCAAAGTTGGTTAGAAGATCTGAAATGGAATTCATATTCCTGATACTTATTGTCTATTTAGATAAATACGGAAACATAATTCTTACTACCCGCTCTCCCATTACCCGTTTTCCCGTAGGAATCAAGCGTTGGCCCGCGGTATAAGGTAGCCTATGTCCATCAGGAACAATGTTAGCTTCTAATGGTGAAAGAATTTTTCAAATCGGTCCAGTAGTTTCGGAAACTATTCATTACGAACAAATAAACAATCAAATCTTTCATCTTTATAATATTAAGTACTAACTGTGCCCGCGACTTCGTCCGCGTTTTTATTTAATTAATTGATGTGATATACTTCTACAAAATTCTAAAACAAAAGTAGCCTAATCCGTTCCTTATTACATTAGCTGTCTGCCATTGAAAATCCCATCAAAACCAGTCCAGTTTCAGAGATTAGTGGGTACAGAGAGACAGACAGACAAACAAAAATTCTAAAAATTGTTGTTTTAGTGTTTGTACCATGTAGACATACATATTCACTTAGTAAAAAGCGGTTATTTTAATTAATATTACATACAGACATTCCAATTTTATTTATTTGTATAGATCACCATTTATTTGTAAACACCTAAGTGTTAAGAACCAACTTACATAACCTTTGTGGTATTTTCTGATCAGAAAGCTAACTTACGGGAAGCACTTAATCGAGTAAGGATCGTAAGTGCGCTCATTGAGTACCTATACATGACACTTTCGCCGAAGAAATATTTCGTCGATCGAGCTCGTAAAATGTGTACTGCGATAAACTTTTCCAGACGTGGTAACGTTTTAGGATTTCATATTCAAAATGTAAAAATTGGAACCCTATTATTGAGACTTCGCTGTCCGTCTCTCTGTCTGTCACCAGGTTATATCTAATGAACCGTGACCATTTGACAGTTGAAATTTTCACCGATGATGTACCTATTTCCATTGCTATAACAACAAATACTAAAAACAATAAAATAAATCTATAAAGGGTGCTCCCATACATCAGATTTTATTTATTTCACGTATTCATAGATAATGGTACGGAATCTGCGTACGTAAGCGACTGCTTGCTTATTTGCCAAGGAAAAGCTTAAATATATTACCATCGCATAAATAAACATACACACATTTTTTATTATACAAGTACAAATTTAATATCTACATTAAATTATACTTCCACAGATTAACTAAAAGGTAACTTGCCATATAGTCATAGAGCCTTTTACAGTCGCGTAGGTGGGTAATAAACTTTGTCTAGTATTAGTCGTGAGTTTAGTACTAATGAGTGAATCGGGTGGGTGCAAAGGAAGCTCATATCTCAGTCTACCTACATGCAGAATTGAGCTGTCGCACTCGTACTGCTGTAGTGATAAAAAACACATCGCAACATTAATTGACAGTTTAAACTAAAACGAAAATAATTTATCTGTGACATACCTATGTGTGGTAAAAATCCGTAAAGTGCGAGTCGAACTCGCGCACCAAGGGTTCTGTACCATCTATACAAATAAATAGATTTGGAGTGTCTGTATGTAATATTAAAATAATACATAAAGAAACAGACGATGCTAAAACCTCCTGGTTAAAAATGATTTTTTTTTTTCAAAATACCAAAAGCACACACAAAACGCACATCTACAAAAATAAATAAAAATGGAGTGTCTGTATGTAATATTAAAGTAACTAAACTTCTTACTAAGTGCATTTGTATATTCACAAGGTACATAATATATCAAAACAACATTTTGTATTTTTGTCTATCTATCTGTCTGTCTGTTTGTTTGTACCCGCTAATCTCTAAAACTACTGGAGTGATTTTGACGGGACTTTCACTGGCAGACAGCTTATCTAATAAGGAACGGCATAGGCTACTTTTATTTTAGAAATGTATCAAATAGATTAAGTAAATAAAAACGCGGGCGAAGTCGCGGGCACGACTAGTTACTTATAAAAACAGTAAAAATCACGTTTGTTGTATGGGAGCATCCTTCTATTTTTATTTAATTCTGTTTTTAGTATTTGTTGCTATAGCGGCATCAGAAATACATCATCTGTGAAAATTTCAATTGTCTAGCCCTCACGGTTCATAAGATACAGCCTGGTGATAGTCATACAGACAGACAAACGGACAGCGTAGTCTTATTAATAGAGTTCCGTTTTTTACCCTTTGGATACGGGACCCTAATAAAATAAAGCTTAAGGTACTATTTGGAGATTCCACTCCGCAAAATTAAACTTCTCTCTCATTCATATAAGGCTGGCTTAGTCACTCTCCCTAGGTTAGTTTTTTTCCAACACTACAAAACTGAGAGAAAGAAGGGTTTACTAGTCTAACGAGAGTTAGCGATACTACGTATTCGGGACCGTTACGAGAGTAATCGCTACTACTTTCTGTCGTCCAGTTGTTTCGGCGCTGACAAATACCAAAATAGTAACAATTATATACTTATTATATATTTTTTTGTAATTTATTAATGATTTTGTAAAAACATGTGTATTTAAATGCCGACGACATAGGCTAAAATTCAGTTTTGTAGTAAAGCGCCGATGGTAATTAATCAATGTTTTAACATAAGTACCTGGATGGTGATTTTATTTAGTACATCGTGTTTTTTGGAATTATACTACTTATATTTATTTGGTAAAAAGCGATTATTTTAATATTACACACAGACACACTAATTTTATTTATTTGTACAGATATATATGTTTTTCTTATATTGGTACATCAATGAGACATATTCACGCCTATTATCCCCGAAGTGGTAGACAGAGGTGTGCTAGTACATCCACGACTCGCGAGCCTTGCAGATATACCCTCGATTAGCCAAGCAAGGTACTAGGGCCCATGATGTAATAGGTGGCAAGCCTATCGCTACTTCGGACACATTCCAATCCCGACAATGTATTGATTACTGAGAATAATCTAAAAAACAATTAAGAAAACTTGCTCGTCCTGGGTATTTAATCCGGGACCTTACGCGGCTAACGGTGTTAACAGGCGACAGCAGCTGTACCGCTATATCACAGAGGCGATTTTGTATATTTATAAAATTCAATATATTGCAGCCTACGAGAGACACGATCTAAACGTCATATTATCTCTAGCGCTTCCACCTACGCGGAGAAACTTTAAGCTTTTATAAAATGACGTTAGTCTGGCCGCTCATGGATCCCGCTATGACACGTAGTCACGAATGGGGCTCTAGAAAATGGCTCCTGCGTTTTACGTTGAATATATTAATTTTCACATGATTCTACATGCAGTTAGGAGGTTTTCTCTAATCAAATGTCGGTTATTTATAACTCCAGACTGAATTGATTTGCATTTACAAGTTCTGTGATAACGAATGGGGTCGGTTTTGCATCAAAGATATTATGCTCTTACGGTAGATGGAATATATAAATAAATTGCACCCTATTACCAGACTTCTGGGCTTAAGCTTCTGCATAGTAATAATGCTATAGTAAAACATAATGATTTTAATTTTTTTTTTTGCGAAATAAGTTATCCACATATAATAAAATTGGAGTGTCTGTATGTAATATTCAAATAACCGCGTTTTACTAAATGCATACGTATGTTTACGATGTACTACATATACCAAAACAGTATTTTTTAGAATTTTTATCCGTCTGTTTGTACCCGCTAATCTCTTGAAAAGGCTAGACTGATTTTGAGGGGACTTTCACTAGCAGACAGCTAATTTTAAAAAGGAACGTGTTAGGCTACTTCAATTTTAGAATTTTGTTTTTGAAATGTATAAAATAAAAAATCTTAATAAAAACGCGGACTGGTAATAATAATTGTACAACTGGTAATGGTAGTGGCATATATGTAGATCAATGCCACTGTTCGTTGTATTTTTAGTACTCAATAATAGGCTCACTTATCCATATCGAAAATTTAGGCTTTTTACTATTAAGAATACGGTTCTAGGAATACAAATTTATCTCATATGCAAACAGATGTTATTAGTTATATCTTAGTTTAGTCAGATTTACATAAACATGATCAGACACATAATTGAAGTATATTCCGCCATGTTTGCACTACCACTCGTCCTGTTGACAGTGGCTCGGTTCGCAAGCTTCGTCATTTCGGTCACGAACGACTCACTTGATTAAGTAAACTGACATTAAGTTCACGCTCGCTCGACATAACTGTTACAAATCGAAAACCTCTTCAAACAATGAGTGGACACGAGCGATATGTTTTTGTTTAGGGATGTGATAATCCCATCGCTCGCCAGTGGAGTGTGTAGTAATTTAAATAACTCTGCCTAATGTTTCGAGTATATTTATTTATTTTATTTCAACATATTATTACTTCAGTAAAGATAAACTTATAGTATTTTTGGCCCATCTGGTATGAACGGAAAACAAGGTTATAATAGCATCTATATGTATAAATAAATAAAATAAATGCCTCTGTGGTGTAACGGTACAGGTGTCGCCTGTTAAGACCGTTAGCCACGTGGGGTCCCGGGTTCAATTCCCAGGTCGGGCAACTTTTCTTAAATGTTTTTCAGATTTTTCTGAATAAGCATTTCATTGCCCGGGATTGGCGTGTGCCCGTAGTGGCGATAGGCTTGCCACCTATCACATCAGGGCCCTAGTACCTTGGCTAATCGTGGGTGTGTTCTAGTAATTACGAGTCGTGAATATACTAGCACACCTCTGCCTACCTCTTCGGGGATAATAGGCGTGAAGGTACTTTTTTTTATTATGTATTTTTCCACGGAGAAGGTTTGTATGATATGCTCATCGATGTCACTCGCTACCAGGTGGCGCTGTATAGTAAAGTTGGCGTAGCAACACGCGCCGGGTACAGTTGCGCGAGAAAAAATACAAATATTAAAATTATTACGTGAAATACAATAATTCATGGAGGGGGGGGGGCGGAGAGGGGTGCGAAACATATGATAACTGAAAGTACATTAACCCCGCCGTAACGTCTCGTTTGTTATCTATTTTAATAATTTACTCGCGGAATAACATTAAGCAAAATAAGTGTTTAAAAAACGTAGGCTTTCTAGAATATTTTTTATTAATTCAGCTATCTGGGCTTTGCGTTTTTATTTCATTGTTTTTTTTATACATTTCTAAAACGAAATTCTAAAATAATGTGTAGCCGAAGCCATTCCTTATTAAATTAGCTGTCTGCCTGTAAAAGTCCCGTAAAATTCCGTCCAGCTGTTTCAGAGTATAATAGGTACAAACAGACAGACAACAATTAAAAACATATTATTTTGGTATATTTGGTACCTTGTAAACATACATATGCATTTAGTAAAAAGCGGTTATTTTATATTACATACAGACACCTCAATTTTATTTATTTGCATATTATTATAATTTCTCTTGAATTTCGTAATTTTATGTTTTTTACTATTTTATTTTTACAACGGTAAACAATGTTATCGTATATATAAAATAAGCAAAAGGGTTTTTTATCCATTTCGTATTATGGATAGTACCTGGATGTCCGAGCTTCGCTCGGTGTTTCGTTAGTACATCACATCACATGATAGTATTTGACATAATTCACAATGTTTTTTTTGTTTCTGTAGGGCCTCCAGGAACAGTTTTCTCACAAAAGGACAAAAAGAATCGAGGTTTTGAACTTGGGATTCTGCGTATTAGGGCGCCCGATTTCCCAACTGAGCTACACTAACTTACCAAAATGTGGCGAAATTTAGCTTTGTATTGTAATGATAAAGGTTTTTTAAATTCCATGAAAACACGATTAATAAACAAAACCTGAAAATAAAACCTAGCTAGAACGATTTATCGCCCCCGAAACACCCTACATACAAAATTTCAAGAAAATCGTTGCCATTTTCGAAATCGCTGATATATACATATATATATATATATACAAGAATTGCTCGTTTAAAGGTATTGGATATTTTTTACCTATTCCTGCCGCCATAATGACGTTGTCGTGTTCCGGTTCGGGGGGGAGGGTAGCCGATAGACTTGCACATGATGTCTAACAGTCTGACCACAGGGCAGCGGCTCACCCACCACATATATGGTGTATATAGGCCATGCTTAAATGCAAAGTATGTAGATGGAGACTTAAATTGTCACAGAGGTATCACTATAATATTATGTAGTACCGTTTCGCCGATATGTCAAAAATGACCATTGTCGTTGTCTGTTTCGGTGGTAGTCAGCAAACTTACTTATGCAATAGTATAAGTAATTGGTAACCCACCAATAACATATTTAGTGATCAGAAGCGAGTGTCAAGAAATCTATATATAGGCATTTTCTCTGTCCCTATATCCCTATATATGCTTGAATCTTTAAAACTACGCAACGAATTTTGATGCGGTTTTCTTAAATAGATAGAGTGGTTCAAGAGGAAGGTTTTTATGTACATAACATGTAAAGTATATCCGTGCGAAGCCGGGGCGCGTTGCTAGTAAAATATATAAGGAGGGAAAGCATTTACAATTAGGTACATTAATTATATACGAGTTTAAATGTAATAAAAGTAAAAAACCTGTTTGAGTTTTATTTACCAAGATAACGAGTTTGTTTGTGGTTTGTATAAAAGTGATTTACTTAAACATTGACCTACTGCCAATAAAAATACAGCCAAGTGTAAGTTAAATTTGCACACGGCGGGTTCCGTATAAAACAAAAAATGAATACTTTTATAGAGCCAAACTGATTGTAAGAATCAACTTGTCTATTCTAGGTCTTATCTTCGCGCTAAGTTCCTTGCGAGGTAGGTAGAGGAGCATTCAGTGTCAAGTTTTACGATTACTCTTAGTAGAAGATCCGAACCTAAACCGACCTTCACGGAGCTGATAATAGAATAAAACTTATTTTATAATATATTTAGTATATTAGAGAATATATTAAAAATGGGTTACCAAAAAAATCCTGGACCAAATATTTTTAATTATTTTTTTATTTAATGTTTGTTATGATAATAGAAAAAAGTATATCCGGATAAGCGCTGTTTTATTACGAACACGTTGATATAGGGTTGTGTGCAAAAAAAGTTGGTCCTAATAGAGGTTTGCGAATTTTAAAGATTTAAATTTCCACGCGTGTTAAAACGAGTTACAGAGAGATCCCTACCCCGCATATACCGTGTTATAATAAAGGATCAAACATTGCAGTCGTCTCTGTTAAATAAAAAAAGTACGCATGCTCGGCACGTAGACTATGGAAGGGGGGGTCTAGGATTTTTTTGGCATTTTTAATATATTGTCTAATATGCTAAATTTATTAATTTATTATTATTTTATTTAAGTATTAGTTCAGTGAAGTTGTAAGAGCCACTCGGTTAGCAAAAATTTAGTTATTAACAAAAAAAAAGTGCTTGTTCGCTCTCCTACAAAAATTAAGATTTTTTGCACTTTTACTGTGTCAAACAATTTTGTTATTAATATGCGACATGTATTATCAGTTAATACGTTTGTTTGTATAATTTCCTGTATTATAAAAATAATCTGACACAGCTTAATGGAGACTTATTGAATAAATGATCTTATCTTCTCAAGACACGTGCCATTAACGTTATCTGTTTTTAACATTCCAAATGAGGTTGTAATTGCGTCTATACAACAGGTTATAATCATAGCCTGATTAAGGGTAATTCTGGGCAAATCTAACTAGCTTTGTCTGTGATTCGTCAAGTACTCTTATTTTGTAATAACACTTGTAGAATAATTTACCCGCAAAAAAAGCTTTCCCATATATGCCCACGCGGACGGAGTCGCAGGCAACAGCTAGTCCGTACTAATATTATAAATGCGGAAGTAACGTTGTCTGTCTGTTTGTTAGGCTTTCACGCCTAAACCAACGAACCGATTTTGATGAAATTTAGTACAGAGATAGAGTTGACCTTGTGGGAGGACATAAGCTACTTTTTAACCGAGTACATTAAAAAGAGGTAATGTTTTTATGCAATAAGTATTATAAGTCGGAAAAATGTCTGCCCTTTGAAAGTTGTCTGTGTCGTTAAAATAATTCACGCGGGCGAAGCCGCGGGCTGGAAGCTAGTATTGTTATAAAACAGAAAGTTTGTGACTGGGTGTCACAAACTTTCTATTTCTGGTCTGTTTGTAGCTTTTTCATACAAAAACTAATGAATGGATTTCCATGAAATTTTAAAGTATTAAGTACAGTAGAATAATACATAGACTGATTTTAACTGACTGGAACAAAAAGAGTATGTATTTTGTTCGATAACATTAGTCGGAACAAAATATGCATGTTACAAAAACTATGAACCCGGGCAAAGTCGCGGGTGGAAAGCTAGTATTACATAAATATAAATAAATATTACTCGACAAATTTCACAAATTGATCTAACCCCAAAGTAAGCAAATTAAATGCTTGTGTTATGGGTGTTAGACAACGATACT
>DVZL01001218.1:0-18598 GCA_018236625.1 Lasaia peninsularis
GTCACAAGAATCGCAAGGTCTATGTGAAATGAAATATTTTCAATTCTAGATTTGCGAAACCTCGATCATTAGGCTAAGATAAAGTTGATCTTGAGATTATGTGCTCGCCATTGTTGTGTTCTGGTTTGGAGAGTAGGGTAGCCGGTAAACTTACCCACGCAAGAGGCTTACCATCCCAGCCTCGGGTTGGCAACGCGCCATTTCCGCCTTTGGTGTCTATAGGCGACGTGTATTTTTCACAATCAGGAAATCCGTCTGCTTGTTTGCCTTCCAATATCATAAAAAGGTGACAGCCGTACTGTTACACCACAGAGGCGATTTTTAAATTATATTAGCTTTATCCCATTTTTTTATCAGATGACCCTACTACGTACCTACCCAATCTAGGGGATTAAAGAAGTTACTGTCACGAGACCTATCCAAATATAAGGGAATTTAGACGCAATCCGAAACTTGATCGGATTCGAATTTAGCGTAATAACACTCGAAAAATAGTAGGTATATAGGAGTTCGTATCCGGTTTACCGGAAGTCTGAAGCGCTTACCACTAGACCACTTCAAGACTAGTACTGAACTTATATAATATTTTTATATCTAGGTATTACTTACAGGAAATAACTCCAATCACATTAATTACAAACGCCGTAGCCCCAGATAAACCAGACGCTATGTGGGACACGGTAACTTTATACTACTTGCACCAACAAATGTATGTATTACGCAAGAGTAATTTATAATTAAAATAATTACATCACTATGTTTTTTGGCGACGGTATGTGACGACTTCATCGCCCGCTGCTTGTAATCACGTTATATGAATTATCCCACTAGTATTGGAGTGGTGGTGAAATTATTTGGATGGTAGTAAATGTTAGTGAGGCATCAAGATAGCTGGATTATTTAGCCTTATGTGTAGCTAATCAGCCAGCCAGTAGTTTATTTATTTATTACTACCTGTGCCTGCGACTTTGTCCATATTTCAATTTATTTAAATAAAAGTAGCCTCCTCCTTATAATATCAGCTAGATATTATATTATTATCTTATTTTTATACCTTTATATAATCAAAATAGTCGCTGTTCCTTATTATATTACCTGTCTGCCAGTGAAGGTTTTATTATTATTTTTTGTGATAATGGAAGGCAAACAAGAGGCGATGCACAGGGTCTATTGTCACCAACACCGTGACATTGACTAGGTGGTAGTCTTGCAACGACTCGCCCGGATTGGTACCACCGCCTTACCTATTCCCACCACAATAGCGTCATTGCTCGCCATTGTCGTGTTCTGGTTTGGAGGGTAGGGTAGCCGGTAAACTTACCCACGCAAGAGGCTTACCAGCCCAACTTCAGGTTGGCAACGCGCCATTTCCGCCTTTGGTGTCTATAGGCGACGTGTATTTTTCATCATCAGGAAATCCGTCTGCTTGTTTGCCTTCCAATATCATAAAAAAAGGTGACAGCCCTATCGTTACACCACCAAGGCGATTTTAAATTTTATTTTGTTCAGTAATTATATAAAATGTTCAAATAAATCATAAGTGAGTCGAGATAATAATATTTTAATTTATTTATCTCAATTAGGAGATTGTAGAAGGTATCGCTTAATTATATTTTAATTGTTATTATCTAAGAGTAGATTAATTATAAAATAATTAATTAAATATATTTTTTGATTAATATACTTATTCCCGCAAGTTGTAGAGACAAATAAAACAAATAAGTTCATTTATAACATATTTTATTAATTTGACACCGTCAACTTAGTTTCGTAATTGTTTCACATAATTGTCTTATTAACATACTCGATAACATAAATATATGAAGCCAAAGGTGTTATCTGGAAATTACACTCCTAACATGTCCGCAATATTAAAAACGTCCAAAAAGTCCTGGGATCGACTATCTCTCTCTCACAAGGTCGGTTTGTATTGACGTGCAATTTAGAAAGAGATAGCAATACTATATATTTGGGACTGGTCATTGTTAGTAGTGCCATTTCCAGATATTACCTTTAAATGACATAAAACTTTTGGATGACATGAAAAAATATTGAAAATGTTATAAACTCGTGACAAAGAATAAAATTAATTTCCTCTTATAAATGAGGGTATTTTTGAAAATCACAAAGGAATAATTGATGAAAACAAGAGCTAACAAAGAGAGTTCGGTAAAATTTAATCATAGTATCCTACTTCTAGTACAATGTAGTACTATGACTAGCATTAAATGAAATATCATGATCGTATAGTAAAATGTAGAGCTTACTTAAAAGGATTGAACTTGTAAACATTTTAAAATGCAAATAAATATTGACACTTTACACTTTGACAACACACATCAAACATTTCCGGAATCTAAATTTTTGAATAGGTTAGATGACTAATTGTCTAAACAATAAAGTATTTTGTATTTTTGAAAAGAAAATCCTTCACGCCCATAACTCAGAAATGGTAGGCAAAGATACATATTCACCGACGATTAGCCAACGTTATTACTATTGTAGTGCTTTTTTGATCTATAAAAAAACAAAGATAAACTTTTCCAATACTAAGATTCAAACGTTGTGTCATATGCAAGACATATTGTTGCATCATTAAAAATATTTTAATTGCATAGATTGCTCTCAGAGGGCCAAAATTTTTTTTTGTCTTATCGCGTAAAACCTACCCACTTTATAGTAGTTAGTCAAAAGATAACCCTCGTGTTGATATGCTTATATTACTGTAATATTTCATGAAAATCCGTTCAGTAGTTTTTGCGTGAATAAGTAACAAGCACACCCACTCACCAGTTTAAGCATATTTTGTAATATCAGTGGCATTTTTGTTTCATTTCTTTATTATTTGAACGGCCAAGGGCTGGAACTCTTTTCCTGTGAAGGTGGAAATACCTTCCCAGGAAGAGTTCCAGATATTTCCACTTATAAAATAAGCGTAAAAAAGTAAATATCGTCACGCCCTTATCCCCAAAAAGGTTGATCAGAGGTACATATGCACCCACGATTAGCCGATGATATTAGGTCTCAAGTGAGAAAATGTACTTAAGTTAGAAAAACTCAATGGTGCATGGCGGGGTTCAAACCTCGACTACCACTAGGGCACCAAGGCTCAAAAAATTAAACTTCTTTGAAGAAAGAATGAATAGATATCATAAGCTATAAGTATGCATAGTATGATTCCACCTTCGACCCCTTCTTCGCTTTCCATCAGCTGAGTTGGTATATATTAAGCTATCAGTTAAAGAACAATTTGAGATAAAATTAAGGCAACTCATAAGAGGCGAGCATAGGTTAATTGGGTCACTACCATCAAGATCACTGGTGGTACAGTGCTGTGCAGCAATTCGCTCAGGTAAGGTTCTACTTCTACTCTTCCTGCCACCATTATGACATTGTCGTGTGCCGGTTTAAAAGGTAGCATCCACGCCAGAGGAGAGTAACACACCTACAATTATGTCTATCGGCCGCGGTTGTCTTTTACCATGCGACGAGCCGTGTGTTCGTTCATGGTATTATCCCATAAAATATATACATTAGTCATCTATCCTATTCTGTTATATAAATTACAGCGCTCTACGCTGCGAAATAAACTTACTGGAATGGTATTCTTAAATAATAATAAAGCCACACCTAAGGGACAATACTTTGAGTGTCGAAAGAAGATACAGACTTTAAATTATTTTCAACAAGTTCAGAATCTCTGTGACGATACATCTAGTTAAGGATATATCACTATTGTTTTCAAAAACTCTATCAATTTCTATATCTACACTTCTAGTATTACATGAATTAACAATTAGTATCTGTCCATTGAAGTCTTATTGTCAAATACTAAAACATAAGTAGACATTAAAACACTGGAATATAGTAATTTTAACATTTCGAATAATCCATTAGGTTCACGTTTAAAATTAGGCCACCTTTAAATTTATTTGAAATTTTGGCCAGTATAAATTTTTAATTAAAATAAAGATTCTAGATAGTTTCAAGCGGTAATAGTGTATTAATTTTCAGAACTTTTCCTTGTGAACCTTCTAAATGTACATTGTAACAGCCATAAAAACCATCTGTAAAGATTTTGATAAGATTACAAAGAGGTGGTAATTCTGTTGCACATTAACTAAACTTATTTTAGTTATAACTAGTACTGGTTTTAATAGAAACATGCCGAGATGTAGACTAAACTTCGATAGAAATATCGCGTTCAAACTAATTTGACAATTCGAAATGTCTTTTGTCTTTTTCTATTACTTGCGTTGAAAGAAGATAGCTATAACTAAAAACAAGTTTAGTTAGGGGCGGCAGTGTTACCAGCAGTATTATCAAAATCGATGAAACCATGCAAATAAATTGGATAAATTCAAAATGCATCTTTATTTCGATAATCAATCACCCGTGCATGCAGATATAACCCTTCAAACTTAAAAGACAAACCCGAGCTATGTTCAAAAAAATGCTTGTCTTTTTAAAGTTTTAACATGATTTTCAATAAATATAAATAAAAATTGACTGTAAACTATAGTTAAAACCAGAAGCCATCTAATAAAATGCAAAAACTAAGACTGCATTTACACTGACAATAAATGTAAATAAACTAACAATAAATCTCGAATGAAGGATTTGAGATCTGTAATTTGTTCATTATTTATTTAAATTAAAAATACTATATCGATAAATACTTTAATATAATATACAATGAAACAAATACATATTAGTTATTTTTTATTACACACAAGAATTTAGACCAAAAGAAAATTATCCAATAGACATTTACGATAATGAAGAAGTAATTGCATTTGTATTACAAAACTGTTAACGTTGCAAAATACTTTTGAGACTTATGAATTGTGTATGCCTTTTATGTAAAGAATGTGAAGTTCGTCCCATCCGGCTCATGGAGTATGATTTTTGGTGTTCTTAATTATTCAAATGTTTAAATACTTAGATATCATCCCATTCTGGACGAAGACAAATACAATAAACATAAAAATCGGTCCGGCCGTACTTCAATAATTATAAGTGGCGTAACTAATATGACTTCGTTTTATTTACAAAAGTTTAAGAATAATACATTAATTCGTGTATATCAACTATGTTTTAATTTAAGCCTCAGTGTAGACGCAGTCTTATCATAAAACCAGAAAGGTAAATACCAAGACCAAGTTACTGAAATAGAAACTTCTAAACATTCACATTATATAGTTTTAACTATATTATATATTCATTATACTAGTAAAACTTAAAGCGTAGAACATCTTATATAATGTATGTATCTTACAACGAACCGTAGACATTTTATCACATTTTCATGTATATTATGGTGGTAATTCCGCTGCAAGCTAAATAAACTTGTTCTAGATATATGCTATCTTTTTCCAAAGAAAAAAACGAAACAAATGTCAAAAATAGTCAGGACACACTAAACATGTGGGACGTTAATCAAAATATTCGGATGTATAGACTAAACGGATGTATAGTCAAATACAAATTAATCTGTCAGGACTAAAAATCTTTTATTTCATTCTTCAATTTACGTTAAAATAAAAAATAGCGATGACTTAACATTAGTTTAGTTAGCGCGCAGCAGAATTACCACCAATGTCAGTGAAGTTGCCATAATAAGCCATATATTGTATTTCGATGTTCTACTCAGTAATTATCAGATTACACATTATTATCTAATGATACATTTACTAGATATCATTAAAACATTAAAAAACACACAGCCCACAATTGTGTTGGTCAGATATACATTTTTTATGTGAAAGTTTGTCTATATGAGGTCCATAATTGCACCAAAAGTTTTAATTATAATTTATATTCTGCTTTTTATAACAAATAATTCACATTGTTCATTGTATACACTTATAATGGAATTTATTTGTAAATCAGTTACTTTTATGTTATTAAAAATATGTATGTGTTAAATGTGATTAAATAATAAAACATAATAAATATATTCAAATTTTAAAAACATTAGTATTTATATAAATAATAATACTTAATTAAAAAATAAGTTATAGATATATTGATATTTTAACACAATTAATTCTCAATAAAAGAAACGCACGTTTTCATTATATGAAATAAAAACATTGATCTTATGATCAAACCTACAATGAGCATAGTTATTTTTTTAGTTTTTTTTATCGTCAAAGACTGTAGCGAAGGAAAATTGTATTGTGGCAGTATGAACATATACATACTAATAGCACTATACGAATACATTTCTTACGATGAATATTAGTTACATAAACTATGCTTTGTGTACGCAAATTTTTTAACATGAGTCACAACTACACAAAAAAATCAATACTTGAAAAACTTTCAAATGGCAGTCTCAATGGTCTGTCCATCGCACGAGCATTATATTATCATAAATAAAAAATATCGTCCCGCCCATATTCTCGAAAGCGTAGACAGGGGTACGTATACGTGGGTGCATTAGCCGACGATATTAGGTCCCACAATATGACACGTGCAAGTCCGTCGCCATAGCAGTCATAAATTCAATCTCAGGGAACATTGTTTTTCAGATAAACTGAAAAAATAATATCAAGTTGCACTACCCGAAAATCGAAGCCGGGACCTCGTGCGTCAATGGTGGACACCTCGACCAAAAAGGCCAAATATATTGTCAGCAATAAAAAAGGGCTACAAGTCTTCTTTACTCCATACCTTCCAATAAATACCGAAGTCGATGAAAAATTTATTTGAGGTATAGAGGACTTGGCTGAATAAACTCTAAACAAAACTACATGTGTAAGTCAAATCATAAAGCTTTTAATGTTCATGACCAATAAAATATGTACAAAAATATCCTAAAGTTTAAAAAAATTCAAAGAGTCTTCTCATTTTCTGGGATATATACAAAACTAACCGAATAGACCATGCTGGTATTTAATGGAATGTAAATATGATCAAAATTTCGATGATCTTCAGAGACAAAAATAATTCATGAACCACACAAATTATGTTGTCTATGATCTAAGTGCCTGAGCCATAGACCCAACAACCATTTCAAAAGATAAATAATACAAGTGAACATTTCGTTTTCTTTTACATCACTATTTTCGTCCCAATACGTAACTTTCTTGCCATAATTTTTGTATGAAACTAATTTCATGAAGATCTTACTTATACTTTTACTTATAAATGATTTACCGTCACTTTCATCGTCTGAACAACAAATGCGACAATTACATACTATTTCATCTACAACTACACTGGAAGATGGAAGTACACTACTTTCGAAGTCTACAACATTAACGTCGTCATCGATATTTGTATTAGTTACAACAATCGCTGGTATCTTTTCTGAATCAGTATTGAAACCGCGATTTGACATATTTCTTTTAAGTCGACGAATATTATTCAAAATATTACTCTTTTCATATCCAACGATTGCTTTGGAAATGTTCGATGTAGAATTCGAATGACTTATGCGACGTGAAGTGTCGCTTTTATTTCGACTCATAAGGTCTTCACAACTTTTATAGTGAATCCAGTTGTGTTTGACTAATGCATATTCTTTCAAGTCCTTATCAGCTTTTTCGTCCCACTCATTTTTTATCACACCCATCCTTCTTTGACGTGGGTTCACATCTCGTTTCTCTTTGTCTTCATTGACTTCTACGACAATGTCTCTATACATAGGTAAGTTACTTTGAATTTCATTTCCATCCACCTTTTCATCATCTAAATTTTCAATAGAACTCTTAGACGAATCTTTATAATCATCGACATTTTTAAATGAGAATGTCTTTTGTAATTTCCTGACCTGCGGTGATAACGTGCCGCTATCCGTCTCAATACCTTTATAACTCTGCTTTAACACTGATAGTGCAGGATTATTAGTCACATCCAAAGATATATGCCGACTTTTCGCTTTCATAGGAGAAGCTGGAATATCTTCAAAGCTTCTATATTGTTCAAATCGTAAATTAGGATCATCATACGAGCCAACAGTCCACATGGATTCAGAGGCGCTACTACCGGAGTATGTAGAGCCCAATGTCATCAAATAGTTGAATATTTCAATACCGCGATCGAGGGAAATCGATCTTTGAAGTGGTATGTCGTGATTAAATCTAAAGTCTTCCTCTTCGTAATCATCTTCGTCTTTCTCGTCGAATTTGTTTCCCAGCCACTTGTCCACTTCGCGGTTGTTGAGGTTCGAGCTCAGTAGTTCCTGTCTTAAATCTATTTCGGGTTTGTTGTTTTTGATTTCGGAGAATCGTCTGTGTTTCTTTTGCGTGTTGGTCAGTGTGGTGTTAGTGTGTTGTGTGGTGGGGTCAGAGTGTCTACGCGGGGGCGGAGGCGGGTCCGGCGGGGGCGGAGCCTTTGCCGAGCGACGACATGGGCCGCCGGGGGAATGCGCCCACGTAGATATCAGACTCAACAAAGAGCTTGCGAAAACTGCGGACCACAAAATTACCTCAATGGAGATCATCTAGATTCAAACTGAACGTCTCTCCAGTGTGTTAATACTCTTACATATTCCTTCTATTGGACTATATTTTTTACAATTTTTATTAATAAAACAGAAACATTGTCGTCTAAAGGATCAGTTGCGCATCTAAATTATATAAATATGTAATCATAGAAAATAAATAATGCATAACCATAGAGAAGAGGCGATCAGTTTTTAACAAAAAGATGTATGTATATAATAAAGCTAGATTTTTATTGTTTTTTTTTTTAGACTTACACGAGGTTTTCGGAGATATGCTTTTAGTTACGAAGTTTTTTTTAGATTAAAAACGCATTAAAGATAACGCCATTTTGTTGTAACTATAAAATAATGTGCCTCAAGAAAAATCATTGAATACAGAGCAAAGTGGTGTATATTTGTTTAATAACAACTTTAAGGCTTTATGTGATGTTTATAACATACAATATACAGGTATAAATACCTCTATAGAGACATATTGTTAATGAAAAAAAAATCAAATCAAGTTTTTTAATGATAGTATCAATAGACTACATCATTACTTATTTTAAAAGCTTCCTATAAAAATTAAAGCTATATATCATCGTATATAATTTTAAAAACACCTTTTTTCTCTTTGGTTTTTTTTTAAATATTTCAAAAACATGTATCACGTACGATTTAATTTTATTAGACTAGACATGTCACTTCTCTTTGTTTCCCTTTTCAAATAGACAGCACAGATTATAAATTAAAAATACAATTACTTGACTTGATTAAAACAAGTTTCAATGCATATTTTCGTATAAACTTACACTAATACTTTTCGACCATCAAGAAATCTCGTATGTCAAGAAAAATTTTAACATAATGTCGAGACTTCTCGGCGGAAAATATCTGCGAAGTATCATAATTAAAATAATATGTGACACGACAATCTTGAAGTTAATAGCTATCACAAAAACACCAAAAGCATTATTCCGAAGCACAAGTAATACCTTGAGTCCATCAAAATCAGTACCAAGGGCCGAAAGAGATACGCGGCGGCGGCGAGCGACGGACTTCGTCTCTTGTGGTCAGTGCCAGCCAGAATCTAGCCGCGAGTCACCCAGGACGGAATTAAAACAAACACAAAATAAAATAAGAACACTAAAAAATAAAAGCAGTCTAAACAAATCTCGAAATGAGAGGGTTACAAAAAAAAAATGGAACATATATGTGAAAGCAAAATGAATGTTTTTGTACAAAAAAAAGGTGCGGGGCATTTAAACTTCGCAATACTCGTAGGAGAAAATGTAAGAATCAAACACCTAAAATGAAGGGTCAACATTTTTTTCTTAAATTTGGCAATTTGAGATTCCTCGTGTAATGTCAAACTGACGTTTGACGTCATCTTAAGTCTGTTTTATACGGACAAGTTTTTGTTGTAAAAAGTGATATTTGAGTTTTTTCGTGGATAAATAAATTTGTTAGGGGAAATTAAATAAGGCATAATTGAAAAGAATATAATGCGGGGTTGGTGAACTTTCGAAGGAAATAGTGATGGTTAGAAAGCTGTAATTATTACTTTTAGAAAAGATTAAAAGTGTTAAAGACGAGCACATATAATGTGATGAAAACAGTTAAGGATTCATTTATCAATAAAAAATGACAAGGAAAAAAGAAATAATCAAAAGCATTGACATGCGAAAGTTTTATTAAAATTATAGAAAAACGTGAGGGTGAAATCTTATTGTTATTTTTATGTCACAATATTAAACGGTCTACTTTTGTGTCAAGGTTTGATTTTTTATTTTTATTTATGTCAATTCAACTAAGAGATTCTAACTATAGAGTTTATTAATAACAAATATACATAAATGTATCTAGCATTTTTTACAAACAGCTAATGTTTTGAGTTTCCGATAAGTGATAGATGAAGTTTTAGACAGTAAACAAGAATGATAGGCTTTCCAAGCAACAAAAAGCATTTGGGTGTGTTTACTTATTCCATGCCGTGCTCCATGCTTTGTGTTACGATGATTCCGTGATTTTGATCTCTTTCGGCCCTGGTCTCATTTTCCATTATTTTATACAATAACGCACCTAAAACACAATTTGTAAAAATTTTGAAAAAAAAATATATAGGTATGTAACGAAAACGATAACCATGCGTATAAATAATAATAATAGAGCCAAAATATATAAAAGAAAAATGTACCAGAACCAACTATAAGCATGTTTAGTATTGTAGATGTGAAGTGGTGTTCTGACGTCATGAATGCCAAGTGTCATGCCAAAAGTGACAGAATGTTAGTGTGGAAACATGAAAAAATGTGATGGAAATATCCATTTAATATCAATAATTATTTTTATGAAATATATATATTTGGTTTCATGGGAATTCATTTTGATTTATATCCCTTTCACACGGACAAAAACGTTGGCTTTTTTATCATTCAAACAGCCAAATATTGGAACTTTTTATCTGGGAACATCATAATTAAAGCATCTTCGAAGAAAAAGTTAATGCATCCTTTAACTTAGTCTACTCTACTTAGATCCCTTCTTAACATTCCATGATTATTATATTAAACAATCAGTTATAAACAAGAAATTTATTAAACTTCATTAGAAGTTTTCTTAATCTTTTTACGACGTTTAATATTTTGCTTTTTCATATAATTTTTACATTGTGTAATAATACAATCTATAGTATTTTGTGTTTTGGCCTGCGTACAACTATAATTATGTCCAAGCAAAATATGTTTGGATGAGAAGCCTTAGTCCTAAATGTGTAAATTCATGATTTATTCATGATGATTCATGAAATAAGTTTGTTGAAATGTATTTGTCCGTAGGATTTCAAAATTTATTTTAATAAAGCCTTAAATCGCCACTTGATAATATCTGGTAATTGGAAAAACTAATTAGTAGACTGCATATGAAAACATGAACACATTTAATGTATATTAATAATAACCACAACCATATAAAGTTAGTCAATTTATGAAATACACATATAATAATAAAAATATATATAATGCTGATTGCTGATACATGCAATAAAAAAGTACATTTTCTAAATAAAAAGCACTTGATGCACTTGATGAAATTGCAACATAATTGCCATTAGTTAAAATTAAAGGTGTTTAAACTCCAAATATTATAATCTCCAAATATTTTCAAATTTTTGTATTTTATATAGTGTTATCATACATAATAAATATGTTGTGTAAGTTCCAATTCTATACCCACTCCGACAGTATGTAGATAATCATTGATTTTTTGCTTAATTTATGTTTTTCCCGTTACGAGTTTTCAAAGAGGTGGCCATATATATTTAACCAGGAAAAATTCACAGTTTTACATTGTCCATATAATAATCAATACATATTAAAAGAGATTATATGCTCAAGTGTTTTTATTTGAAAAAGTCAATATTTAGGAAATTTACCAAGTGCTAACATAAAAAAATAAATAAATAAGTACCACCATTAGCATACCATAGAATTTTTTCTAAAATTTGGTAAACATGCCTAATTAGTGCTTAATCTCTAACTTTTGATTATTCAAATTTCAAATATTTTCTACAATTATTAAATTTCCACAGACACCTATCTCATTAAAAATATGTTCTCTACCTATCTCTTTCTTGCCTACAATTTTTTATGTCATTAATATCAGGGCATTAAAACTTTGCTTGGTCCCCATAAAAGTAGTAAGATTGATGCTAGACTGGTTGGTTTCTTTGGTTTCCATTTATAACCCCGACTGAGCCTAGATATTCCTTTTCTTTGGCTGGATAAAAGGAGAGATGTTAAAAGTGCCGATGAAGCTTATTTAAGTATCAAGAGAAGAGGTAACGGAACGAACTAAAGAAATACAAAATGATTTTATGTTATTCAACATTTAAATATTGAAATTGATTAGAGAGAAAGCACATAAAGTAAATATGAAGCTACCGAAAAGTCAATGGTACTCTTGACATATAGCTTGATTTGGAATAAAAGAAATTAACTTACCAATAAAAATACGAATTATATTTACTACTTAAAGGTATTAATTTGTCATCAGTACCATCTATAGATGCCTACGAACAAATCATGTAACCGATTATGATAGATTGAAAGTCGACATTTCTTTAGAAATCGTGATTTTGAATAGCACGAAAATTTCTCAGGCATTCATTACTCGTTGTATGTTAGTGGATATTGACTATTTGTCATTGGTTATTGCGTGCGCGCCATGTCTATACATACTACATAATGGTATTTTGTTAATTAAAATCTCTTGTAGTCAACAATTATTTTGATTTTACTGTATACCTAATGTAGTACTTAATTTATTACTATTAACAAAGATTTAAGATTTTGGGATGAACTATAGCACTAAAACGAATATTTCTAGTGCAACTTAATAACAAAATTTGTGAATATATCCTACTTTATTTTGAAAGATATAAACAAAAACATTACACTATTTACTTGACATAATTTGTTCGTAGTTTAATACTACCACAACCTAAATAGGCATGCTGGTCTTTTAGAATCAGATGACGTTGATGACGTCACCTAGTGTTCAAGCTTCGAGCGGCATACCAGAAGCAGTATTTTATATTGTGAGTGCCATTTAGCAAATAGCTGAAGTAATATAAAGGAGTACTCACAACTTCCTGATTCCACTGTCTCTCTTCCAAGGCGCGTCGACTGGTTCCATAGGGAGAGGACCTTGGACCGGGGCCTCGTCGTCTGCGGCCGTCGTGCTGACAGACAGCGACGTGTCCGAGCTGGTGCTGGAAAGCAGTGGCCCTTCATTTAGAACTTTCTTTTTCTATAGGGTATTTTTAGATATTGTCACGCAGATATCCCCAAATGAGTAGGCAGAGGTACACATGCACCCACGACTATCCGACATCCGATATTAGGTCCCATGATTTGTCAAGGCAAGTCCGTAGCCATATCGGGAACAAACCCAATCTCAGGCAACGTCATGTTTTTCAGATAAACTGTTAAAACTTACAAGAACAAGTTGCCCTACCCGGGGGCGGATAACTACCTCGACTCCACTCGACTTTAGGTCTTCTCTTAACGCTTAACTCTCTTACGCTTTTTTACAGACAGACAGACAGGCAGACTTACTAATAGAATATTAGTAAAACTTGTCCTCTCTGTCCGTCACCAGGCCGTATCTCATGTCTCTCGATAGTAAACAGTGAAAATTAATTCACAGATTATATATATCTGCTGCCGATACAACAAATACAAAGTAAAGTAAATATTTAAAGGTGCTTTCATACAATGAACCCTAGCTAACAAATAGATGGCGCTATGCATATTTAAATCGCGGTATAATTAGACTGAATATTTTTAATTTAGTTCTACTGGTGTAAATAGTTAATTTTAAAATAAATCACGCAACCTTTACACTTATTACATATTTCTACTATATTTTACTGTCCGATTTTTTTTTCATTTCACTTTATAAATTCGTCTGTTTTCATCATAGATTATAGTCATAAATAGAAACTACCAAGCAAAGATAATTATACGTATAGAAAAATACACAAATTCCTACCTATCTGGTTGCTGCTCGGCATTTAGCGTCTGTAGTTGCTCTTCGGCTCTGTGTAGTTTCAACTTAAGCTCGTTCCTCTCATGGAGAATGTCTCTTAGGTCTTGTTCGGTGAACATCTGTTTTGAAGTCTGATCTTCGGATATTGCCACGCCGCAGGAAGTGCATTTCTGATGAACAACGAATAATTACAAGATTATACATAGCTGCTTTGATGGCATTGTGGAGTTCCTTTCCGGTAATCCAGATTCGAACCCCGCCAAAGATATTTTAGAACGTAGACATTAGACTAAACAAGCGGTTCTTATGACGCGTCTATATAATTATAAAATTTACCACCGGAACGGAACGTAACTCACTGAGAAGATCCGGCGACAGTTACTAAGAGAGCTTTTTTTCTTATATTCTGAATACAAAAATTATTCATCATACAAAAATAAAAGAGATTAAAAGAGGAGCAATAATCGCAAATATTTCTACCATCTACATATTCTGCAATACTATACTAAACTTTTTAAAAGATAGATCTTTTATTTGGTCGAGAGATTTATATTGTAAGAAACGTATACATTGGCTCATAAAGGAATTACCTATTACATGGAGACGAATCACATACACAGCAAGATTGTTTATGTTCCTTGTATTTAAAGCGAGTATACCACTTTTTTTACACATTTTTTTTAAACATTCCCTAGATCTTGGCGAAGAACATAGGCTACCAAAAACCGACTACATTAAAAAGAGGGTACATTCTACGCAATAAATATTGTAAGTCGGAATAATTTCTGTCATTTGAAAGTTATCCGTGTTATTAAAATAATTCACGCGGGCGAAGCCGCAGGTTATATGATCGAGGTTCGATCTCCAGAGAGATAGCCCCCGGTGTTGGCGTTGTAGAAAATCCCACCTATATAAATGTTGCCTGAGCACTCTGTTCGCCCACATAGTTATATCATAAAAAAAGGTGATATGAAGCCGCATATTGTGATGTGTTGACAGTATTGTCTGTAGACAAGAACATGTAACACACACAAATATATAATAAAACACACACATATAGGTATGTAACATACACACACGTAAAAAATAAATCACAATATCCCTAATGGATAAGTGTGATATTCACAAAATGTCACGTGCGTAACCCTTTAACATGCTAATACAATTACGTGACTTTACGAACTCTCGCCGGGGTTTTAGTGGTGACTTTATTCAAATGTTATTAAAATAATTCATTTGCGAAATATGTGTTAAGTCGTTACATATTTCTTATATATAAAACAACTGCTACGCGAACACTGGCTTGTGTACTTAAGGGGAAGTACATTGCACCTACGATTATCCGACGACATTAGGTTCAATGATATGACAGGTGGCAAGTTCGTCTCCGTATTGATTACAAATCCAAAATGAACGTTGTTTTTCAAATTAATAAATTAATAAAAATCATAAGAACAAGTTGCACGACCCAGAAATCGAACCTGGGACCTCTTGATCAAAGTCGGACATCAAATGAGCTGGTCCACAGAGGGGATAAAAAATATTTTAGTTTGTATTTTTAAACTAACCTCGTAATGTCATTCAAAACATGTTTTCTATATATAGGCATTTGACCGCCATCTCACCTGATGTTAAGTGACGATGCGGCCAAAAATGGAGCATGTCTACCTATACTATCTTTCACGAGAAGATATAAATTATGTAAACAAACGTTCAGAAGTTCCCAACATTTGGGTCAAAGGAAAAAATATTAATTTTTTTTAATATTTAATAAATTATTAGTAAAGGAATTGCTGCAAGCATCCGTAGAAAAATACGAATAGAAATAATAATTGTATTATTACTATAACAAATAACAAAAACGATAAAATTAAAGCAATAATTAACAAAACTAACAACAGTAACAAAATGAGAATGAAAAAATAAGAAAATTAATAATAACAATAAAATCCGCGATTTTAATAAAGCAATGAAACATATTCGTGCGTATCCAAAACTCGAATGACGCATATTTCAAAACAGCGAACCGAAATTTTACATTCCCTGAGATCGGCGTGTCCCCGTACCACGAAGCACAAACGATAGTTGTCAAATAGTATTAGACTAAATTAAAAAGCTTATTAATTTCATATAACCCGTATATATTTTTATTTCGATTGAATATGGTCAGTTCATTGTTGTCACGCAGTAAAAAAAAATTTCTTGAAAAAAAAAGTTTGTTTACAAAAATTATTGCTTCTTGTGACGGTAAGTATAGCATTGTATCATTACGGAAATGTAAAAAGAACATTTTTTTTTTATTTTGACACTAAATTAGATTTTTTTGATGCTAGCTTAACAGACGTTATGGCGTATCCTTAGTAGAGAGACGGGTAGAGAAACGGATAGAGTCACGTCGTGAAGTCAAAAGTAAAATATTATTTCTCTTTTTTTCTTTCTAATGTTTCCGCTTGCAGACATTCATATGTCTCACATGCTCTGTGTATAATAATACCTACCTACATTTTCTGTCCGTTGAAAAATTTTTTTAAAGGTGATTATTTTATGTTACAAATCAATAGGTACTGGAAATAAGGAATGCTATGAAGATAATATATCAATGCAAACATAATGAAAATCAAGTTTTCTATTTTACTGAGGAATGAAAAAAGTAGCTCTTTTTGAACGAGATAAATAAGTTAAATTTATAGCAAAAGTGCAAAAAAATGTGCACCATTATTAGATTAATCATTAAAAGAGAAACTAGGTATAACAAGAAGTGATTTTCACATTTGACACCTGTCAATGTCACAAAACGCTGGACATCCACAGAATCTATAACACATGAATCCAAACGTAACACTTCTAGTCTGTTTAGGGGCTGTCCTGATGTAACGCATGATACTAAAGGTATTACTTTCCTAACATCGACCTGTCCCGAATATGTAGTATAGCCAATTTTTTTAAACTATCTTAACTTTTTTCTAACTAAACTTTTCTCCTCGTTTTGTGCAGTTGACAGTGTTAAATAACCGAATAGTAAAGTGAGATAACCGGCCCTATGAGAAAGATATAGATGTTTAATATTGCGCAGTGGTTGTTGCTAAAAGTGTAATCTATAAAAGTCTATAGATTTAATTCTCAGGCATCAAATTGTCTATTTCATTTACTTTAAAAAATAATTCATGAACTTTCGTTTAAAAATATACTAATAACCATAAATACAGCTGTGTTAAATATATTTATAAGTTTTTTATTTAAAGGTATAACAGTGCAGTTTCTAAACGCAACATCACTATAACAACTAAATTCGTAGAAAGAAGAATTTGCTTGGCAAGAGTTGTACATTTTAAACCAGAGCAATTTTACTAAAAGCGATCTAAACCTTGACAAATGGTTATTGCTTAGGCTCATTACAGTGAAAACAATATCAAGAATTGAATTCTATAATTGGATATTGATATCAATGCTTCTGTGGCCGAGTTTGACCAACGTGGTCCCGGGTTTGATTCCCGGTTTTAAGTTTATCTGAAAAACAATGTTGCCAGATGACATGACTGACACATCTAATATCGTAAGTTATCCGTGGGTGCATATGTCACCTCTGCCTACCCTTTCGGAGATATGAGTATAAAGAAAACTTTGCACTATTAAATACACAAATATTCTGTCAATAAATATAGCCAACAAATATTTTTCGTGGCCAAAAAACCCGATATCCCAATAAATATTGAAGTCCAAAGAAACACTATAATATTTTAGTCAAGACTTAGCTATTGAGTTTCTTATGAGATCTTGGGTAACTTTCATGACATCTAAAGCACCTTTAGATATAAGATTATCAGCTAAATCCCTTCCTAAATTATCACATTTAATTATTACTTCTATTGGCACATTCATATTTACAGACAGACCGCAAAACGTGCGCAACTCCTCTACATCTTCACAACCTTTTGTATTTTCATTAATTTTTTTATCCAAATACCCTAATGGATGTGAATCAATCTCATTCGATTCAGTTTTAAGTTTTTTACTATTACCTTCCTCGGTGGGACTGAGTTTGTGTTTATTTGTTGGTTTTATTTGTGCGAATGTTTGTTCTAATGTGTGTTCCACTTTGGTTAGGCCGTCTAAACTCCAAACACATCCAGTTATAGATAGTTTATGGTTTGAATCTAAGGCTTTAAGTTTTGTTGATACACCCACCGGTGCACTGCAACCTCCACCTGAAAATAGCCATGTTCATATTAGTAGTCTCTGTTTGTTTATTTGGCGGACCTAGACCTAGACGAAATTTGGTTCACGGATAGATATGATTTGAAGATGGACAATTGAACACAATGGGTTAAGTTAAGCCTGTGGAAGAAATTAATAAACCGAGGACAAAGTCACAAACACAAATGATTAATAAGAAAGTAATCCTGGCTGTGAAAAGTGCTAACATTACAACAGTATGTGGGTCAGTGACAATGATTTCGCTGCTTCTTGCTTTTATTGCTTGTACAACTAAAAACTAGAAAATAATTCTAAGTTATGAAGTGTTGATGTTACAGGGGGGGAAAACCAAACTTAAGTTTTTAACAAAATAATTTCATTCAGAGTAAACAGCGTGGGGTGTGTATCTCTACTGTGGTT
>DVZL01001219.1:0-18597 GCA_018236625.1 Lasaia peninsularis
TCTACACTAGTAGTATAATATCTATGTCCAGCGCGGCAAGATAATACTTACTGTTATGTTAATTTATTATGTTGATAACTTATCTGTTTTCAATAACATAACCATAAAAATTCTTTGCAAATTAAAATAACAGTAAGTATTATCTTGCCGCGCTGGACATAGATATTATACTACTAGTGTAGAATGAAAAAATACAATTACTTATGTTCTTTGCGTAATTTGAGTTCATTAATTTTGACTTACGACTCTTTTATCAACACGGTTATCCAATGAAGGCATATATTACTTTATTTATGAATTATTCAGATTTATACCTACCTCGTGTTGCTAACATCCAATGAGTATTTGGTTTTTTAGTGTTGTACTTGTCAAAACGATTTAAAAAAAAACACTGTCACTGTCAATGTCACTGTCAAGCACTAATTTATGTCGATATGATAGGTATAGCCTCAAACTAGAATGATTTAGACATAGGACAAACCCTATGTAGTAAGTATATAATTTGAGGATGAAATACTGAAACGGCGATGTATTAGAATTAAAAATTATCGTCACACCCATACTCCTGAAGGTGTAAGAAGAGATGCATACTTTTTTACCCACTAATATGCGACGATATTAGGCCCCATGATGTGACAGGCAATGATCTTATATACAAACAAGAGGTAGATACGTCAGCAGCGCTTAAAACGCGTGCCGTAAATTGGTCCTATTTAGGACCAATGTACGTATAGCTGTCTTTTTCACTCTTGTGATTTCCATATTTTGTGTCGCACTTATTTTTGTTGTGTTTTGTTTCTTCGTTTATATGTGACGGAACAATTATTTCGTGTATGCAGTATAAAGATGGCGTATCTTGTATATAAAATCATTAGTGACAGGTGTCAAATCCGTTGCCGTTACGGATACCAATCCAATCCCAGAACGTTATTTTTAAAATAAACTGAAGAACACATATAACCAGGAAATCGAACCCGGGTCATTGTCGCACCGACTACGCTTGACTCTTTGCCTACCCTGTAGGGTTATGGATGTGACGATATTTATTTTAACACTTTAGGTTTCCATACCTAGTGAGGAAAGCCGGGATTTGGAACACCATGAGGCCTAATATCGTCGGCTTATCCTGGATGCACACCTCTGCCTATCCCTTTGGTAATATAGGCGTGACGATTCGTACCAAAAAATGTAAATCATTTATTCAAACAGTGTAAATCGGATACACCTAATTGAAAATTTTCACTACACTTCAACCAAACGGGGCTGAATTATGGCCCGCATAGATTTTATCCAGGTGTTCGTATTGTAGATGGAGATTACCAGAGATGCTTATCAATGGCCCCCGTCCCATTTTTAGATTACAAAATGGTTGTTTACTTTGTAACTTCCATGAGAACGTAATTACCAAAAATCTATTTCACTACATAGTATAAAACAAATATGCAGTAACCAAATATGTATGCTTAGATTTTCAAAACTACCTAACAAATTTTGATGCGTTTATACGTATATAATATATAAACCCGTGTGAAGCTGGGTCAGTCGGCTAATTTGTACGTCCTTTTTCAAATATTACTTATGAATGAAAGTTATTTTTGAAATAGCCGATCGGTTTTGCTTTTTACATCATCATGATGGCTAAAACTTAATTTAGTAGATACGTGAAAAGTACATGTGTCTTTAAAATATGAATATGTGGAAGTTTCAATAAGCGCCAACGATAAAATATATAGAATATAATTACCAAAAGTAAAATCCGACTACACAAATACTATTTTTTTGATATAAAAAAACAAGGCCAAAAAAATTTTGACGAATTGATAATGTCCTTTCTTGATTTCGGATAGGAATAGTTCAAACAGACTAACAACAACAGACAAATCGAGCACATATTTGTTTTTAGCCGACTTTAAAAAGGAGGAGTTTCTCGATTCGACAAAATTATTTTATGTATGTTGTATACACGATTTCACCGATTCTGGTTTTGTAAAACAGATCTTCAAAAGTAATACTAATTGCACTCAAATATTCTTGATATTTCTCAGACAACCTATAATACTTACTTGTATCTACTAACAAATAAAAACGTTAATCACGCCCAACTTATTTGGTTAATTATTCACCAATTTCAATGTGGTTTTAATCATTATCATTATTTAATAAACAATTAATTATTCAATGATAATTTTATGATTATCGTTTTAATTAATACCTATCATCGATTCTATTTAAATCAATTCCAATTAAAACTCAAAGTTGTCATGATTATTCGATGTTTAAATTGTAATACATAAACAATATAACCTAGAAAGATAACTTTTATCGTTGCCACTTTTTATGTGTTTTTTTTTTGTAACTTTTTTAATTTGGTCTATGAAGTAATGTTAAAACAGACAAAAGCTAATATCGTGATTTGTTTTAAATACGTAGATAATCGGGATTTTTTATTAAAGGCTTATTATTTACTAAAAGTGGTACTAGATTTGTCTAGAACAGAATAAGTATTGTATGAAAATATTAACAATAAGTTCTAGTAGTGACTATGAATACCATCTAAACATCTCTGTTATCTATAGGCGACAAATATTTTATACCATCAATTCTAACGCTATAGAAAAAATGTCTATTAAGTTAATTATTCAAAATGTACTTTTAGCTTTTTGCAACTAATAACCATTTTACAAAATATGCCCTAAACTTGCCCTCACATACATTAAAAAATCATTTAAAACATTACTTTTAGTTTCACTAATGATATTAATAAAATTAATATTAATGAAGTAGTTGTGCTTGTACTTCGTTTAATTTTTTTTTCATTATCTTTTTTTCATACATCTTTGCCTGTGAAAGTCTCGTCCACATCAGTGCTGCCATTCCAAAGATTAACCGGAACAAACAGACAGACATAGTAAGTTTTTTTATATCTACCGTGTATATAATACACATACATACATTATAATATTACAAACTGACACTTAAATTTTATATATTGCATCGATAATGTTTACCATAAGCTTATAAACATCGAAATCTAAAGGACTGTAGTTAGTTTAACCAATTAATAAACCTATAAAAATATAACCACGTTATTGATATCAATGAAATTGCTTTAACAAATAAACTGGTATGAAGATAGCGTAGATTGTTGATTCGTCACAAAATCGATCCGACTACCGGCGCGGTATAAAACAATCATTCGGAGGCATTAACCGAGTATACGGGGAGCCACCCCTCGTTCACAATACCACCGGCGATGGCAAGCTGATAACGTACGAATAATTCCTCTTATCTCACAATCTTGCCACATACCCCACCTGCCCTCTACCAAGGTACGAAAAAACCCGAAACGATGCGACAATTTTATATAGCTAAAATGAAAAACGATTTTTTAGGGTTCCGTAAGAATAAACACTTGGAAAAAACTCTATGTCTGTCACCAGATTGTATTTCATGAACCGTGACAGTTAGATAGTTAAAATTTTCACATGACATATTGTTATGGCCGCTATAACTAATTAAATACATTTTAATAAATATTAACAAATTAAATATTTATGGAGGCTCCTATGTACGGACATAATTTTTCGTATACAAAGGGTAAGAATGGTACACGTTTACTAAGATTCCGTATTCTTTTATTTATGATATTGGAAAGCAAACAAACAGACGGATTTCCTAATGGTAAGAAATACACGTCGCCCATAGAAACCAAAGGTGGGAATGGTGCGTTGCCAACCTGATAGGATGATAAGCCTCTTGCGTGAGTAAGTTTACCGGCTACCCTACCCTCCAAACCAGAACACAACAATGGCAAACACTGATGCTATTGTGGCAGTGGCTGTTATGGTTAAATATTTACGGAAGCTCCTATGTACGGACATAATTTTTCGTATCCAAAAGGTAAGAACGGAACCCTTTTCTGTCTATCTGTCAGTATGATTATCACCAAGCTGTATCTCATGAACTGTAATAGCTAGATAGCATTCACAGATGATGTATTCATGTTGGCACCACAACACTACAAGCAGAATAAAATTAGCATTTACAAGGGCTACTCTACAAATGATGTGATTTTTGCCATTTTACAGATACGGAACCCTTCGTACGCGATTCCGTTTCGCACTTGGCCGGTTTTTTTGATTACACGTCTACGTATAATGGTACAGGGGACAACCGGTGTTTTATTCATTAGAGCGCTGCTAGTTCTGGCCATTGTGTGTGCCTGGATCTTAATTATGACCGAGTTTTGTAGGTTCATACATGAGAAGCTTATGAATTATTATTTTTCTCACCAATTATGTTAAAATATATATTAAAATCGCTTATTAAGATAACGATTATAAAATAATCCTTATATTACTGATGAAATAAACGAAGAACAAAGAAATGAAATTTAATATATTAATGGTGTTAAATAGATACATATACATACATACACATTTTCACGCCAGATCCGGGTCAGAGTATCGAGTGTCAAGTGTCTCGATCCCTACATGCCTAGCTTCCTCACATTCATTACTCTCTTCATACAAACACACCGGTTTCGGAGACTCTTGACACCACCCTCGGATAATACGCGAGCCATTTTTTCGTGGAATGTCAACCAAGGTCTTTCCAGGTTCCTACTGTCATCCACATTCACATTGAATATCTGTTTTAACAATCTTTCATCTACATAAGTAAAACCTCCACCTTACGATGAAATGATAAATAGATGAACATTTTTATTTGTATATTTTCGTTCAAAAAGTACTGAACCAATTGTCATAATATTTATTTATAACCCCAAATACAACCCAGAAAATTCTCCGGGTCAGCTAATTGTTAACTAAATAAAGTTGAGTTGAGTTGGGTCATAAATATATGTGTATACACTATAGACGATATATATATACTAAATCAAAATTTATCTCTGGAACGGCTAAACCGATTTTGATGGAATTTTCACTGGCAAATAGCCGATGTAATAAGGAGTAAATAGGTTATTTTATATTTAGATATAAATTTAAATACAAACGCGAATGAAGAATAACCATTAACATTTACATATAAATTTTAAAATAGATCCGATTTAAACTGCTGAATGCAATTTGTTTTCCTCGCAGTACCAATGATTTACAATTATACATAGATGTACGTCGTAATCGACCCACTAACATATTGCATCCTCGTATAATATCCATCGATATCTTGAATCAAACATCAGACACTATATTTACGAAACATACCATCATTTGCAATTACAAATGTAAATATTTATACTTTACTATATTTAGGGTGTCGTATGGTGTACAAAAAAGATTTAAAAAAAAGAAGCAATCGAATTTTGTATCACCATTACTTCAGTGCTCACTATTATGTATTTCAGTTTGGAGCGCAAAATATAGTATTTACATACCTATAAGATTTCATATTTCGCCTTCAGATTGGCTCTTATGTTCGATAGATATTTCATAATATCAGATCAACATGTTAGTTTGATTATAACGTAAAAACAGAAAAACATGAAGTATCGTGTAATTTTTTAAATTCAAAAAATATTTTAAATATGACATTGATGATGACAATGACGTTATAATAATCTTTTTTTATTCCAATATAAAAATACCAATATCATTAATGATAATAATGACGTGATAATGATGACAGGTATAATGACATCCATAAACCAATCACAAATTCTCACAGATGGCTAGAGTCGAACTTCCTACCCCCATGCCGCGTCCGCAGCTGTAGATGGTATCAGAAAACGCACCACAGGACATTGCAACCGATCTAACTCAAGTCACTTCCGTTACTGATTGTAAAATATTAATTATACCTTTAAATTTTGATTTAAAAATAGTTATTTCAGTATACCTAATGTTATATATAAAAGAAATACGGATTTGTTACAAGACTTATAACTCGAGATTTGCTGGACCAATTTTCATGGTTTTTGGTTCGTTGGATTTGACAATGAAAACTCGATGAATAGAATATAATTATGAAAAATTAATCATTTTCAATGAATGTTTAGTACATGTCAAACATTTGTTGCCAAATCTGTCAAATACTGTAAGTAATTATTGACATTTATGCATTGTCTGTATTTTTTTAAAATCAATTATAAAGGTTGAAAAGTGCACTAAGCAGACACATAGAAGTTCCTCAAATATTTATGCGCCCGTACAGAAACAATGACGAATGTTTAACATTTACGCGGGCATTCAGAAATTTATTTTGTGTTCCGAAAACAATTTCTAATATTTATTGTTTGGGCTAACGAAAAATTATTTTTGTATTTTTTTTTAAATTTTTATTCTCTTTCCGTATGTATTATTTCATCATAATCATTAAACATGTGATTTTTTTTCTCCTTGTTAAGTGTATATATTAACTCGTTTTTAGTATTGGTGTCACTCAGTCAATTTTGAGTTTCAACCGATATGTTCTTTGTAAACATAACGCAAGAGTACCGTGTAACGTTTTAAAAGCACATTGGTCGTACACCGCCACAAAAATGCAAGGCGTGGTTACTTCAAAAGCTCCCACTTTCAAAAGCTTGCGGCCAAATTTGACCCATTCTTATTAGCTCGTAAATATTATGTATTTAACCTCCAATATAATATTTATGGAGGACTGAAAAAACACAGATAATTCACTTGATAAAATAAACATAATATTATGCTTGTTTTACTACTCTTTTTTTTATTTTCAAAGAAAATGAAAAATTAATTATATCTATGTATTTGAGTTTATAATAAAAAAAACTGGCAGGGCAACTTGTTTTATTTTTTACTTTAATTTATAAACAACTTTGCTTATAATTGAATTTGTGACGGATATGGCGATGGACTGTCACATCTGAGACCTAATATTGTTGGCTAATCGTAGGTGCATAAGTACTTACCACTTTCTACTCCTTCAGGGATATTAATTTATTTCAATATAAAAAATAACTTATAATATCATTATCCATCTTAATGTGTTTAGTTCTGTTTTAAAAAAAACTCAAGTTAACATATTATTTGTAATCACTTATCACTTGTTTGTTCATTTATAAAGTCCTATATTATTTTCTAGTAATCTAATTAGCACTAAAGTAAGCTCGCGGATCAACCCTCTAAATTAATTTATTTTGAAAGCATTGATTCCTACCTCTATGCGTCGTATTAGGATTCACCTAATTTTATTCAAATTTCGAAGGCGTATCGTGAGAAATTATTAGCCACCAAGGCCATCAGGGCAGCGTCATCCAGTCTGCTACAGTTTATTTGCAAGCCGTGACCCTCACGGCATCCAAATGCAAAGTGCGTCCTGACGCGTGTTTTGCCACCTCAAACCACGCACGCGAAGCTATCCCTTCCACCTATTGTCTTAAGACATGTTATCCTTTGTTTCCATTTTGAAACATTACGTTCTCAATCATTCACTCTTGTGATCCTTATGTTATAGAGTATAAATACTACATTCCTCCAATACATGTCCCCTGTGAAATGTCGGACGTGTTAGCGAATGATAAATGTAGGCGTCAATATCGTGTATCGGATCTCACCGTTCGCACGCCGAATTAATTTTAATTTATTGATCTTGGTATCGTTGGATATTTTAGCTGCCTACTACCAATGAAACAGTCCCCTGTTAACTAGTTGAGAATCGAAATCTTAATGGACTATTATATTGCAGTTGACTCCATTTCAACATTTTTTATTTACCAGAATCGATTATATGATCGATTATTTAAACACATATGTAGAAATCGATAATAAAGCGTAATTTATTCAGCACATTAATAGTAATAGCACTGGCTACATCGGTGATGATATCTATATTTAGGAACTTATTAATATTATACTGTAATTAATTCTGTTAAGGCTTCTGTTTTCTAATTCCGCTATTAAGATATTTCTTATGGTTTATGCAATTAGACACGTGATAAACAGGTTCTAAAGATGTGTAATGACAAAATACATTAGATTGAGTCATTTTATGACATATTTGCTAAAATATTATTTATCTGTGGGCGTAATTTTATCTTTTTTGTCTCAAAATCTTAAATTTCAGTTAATCCATCCAAAAATTGTTTAATTAATCAATAGCAAACAGTGGAATAAAAGTTCTTGACCATAAAAGTTCTTGACCGTGATTTTGATCATTACCATATCTAACGTTCATTCAATAATTATGAACATTTATCGCCAATGACGTCAAAATGTTTCGTTAATAAAGATTATTAAATTTGTTTTTCTTTTTTTAGGAATTTATATAGGAATGAATGAACTTAAAGTCAGCTGTTCATATTAACATAAGATGATTAATTTGGATAATTTCGCGGTGTATCAATGACAATCAAACCCCAAATGTGGAACGTATTTAATTACCCACAAAAATATATTATTTAAATGTTATTATGTCGTTTTAATTTTATTAGATTAAAAACATCTAGAGCGTAGACTTTGAGGTCATAACGTCGGAGTAGCTACTTGAATATGTATGTAATATTACGTTAGTACAGTAACGCCAGTCTAGGTATGTTAAGAAATAAGTTATTAATAAATTAAACCGTCTGCGGTTTTTTTGTTGTCCATTTTATAATTTATAATATAGCATAGCGTTAATTTTGTTTACAAGTCATTAGAATCAGCGTATGTTTCTCTTGATGGAAGAAAAAACCTTGGTCTGTAACTATTAATGTTTATGGACAGGTTAAGATTGTGAGGCCAGGATATTAGGCCTAATCTCCAAGTCTATAGACTCCTTTACCCAGATCATAATAGCTGCTTATTATTGTTATACTATATCTGGTCAAGTTTTTATACTCCACCAACAATTTTGGTACTCGTACATTTATACAAATAAATAAAATTTGGAGTGTTTATATGTAATTAAAATAACCACTTTTTATTAAATGCATCGTATAGTTACAAGGTACATATACTAAAACAACATTTTTTTGAATTCTTGTCTGTTTGTGCCCTCTAATCTCCGAATCGGCTGGACCGTTTTTTAACGAGACTTTCACTGGCAGACAGCTAATGTTATAAGGAACGGTTTGGGCTACTTTTATACTTATTAAAAATATATAAAAAGAATTTAAAAAAACGTAGTTGAAGTGTCAGGCACAGCTAGTTTAACATATTGCTTTTTAGAAGCTGCCTGACAAACATGTAAACAGTTTTCTCTATAGGGGCACAAGACTATCTCGGGAAAAGAAAAATAGAACTTTATAAAATTACATCCGTACATATATAACGCCACCGATTGACCACGAGGCTCGGGTTCGATACCCGACGGGGACAGGCATTTTTATGATGAACATAGGCGTCTGTATTTCCGGGTGTGGGTGTTTATTAAATTTATTCTTGTATATATTTAAGTATTTCTATATTATGTTATTATAGATGACTAATACCCATAAGATAAGCATGTAATTTGCTTACTTTTTTATTATTAAGAAGCAATCAGTCTCCAATATTGTTTGTATTACATAGCCTTATTATTTTCAAACCTCAAATATTACAATACTAAAATCATTGGTATCCAAAGGTGACGATTAACTCTTGTTTCTATCAATATTGTCTCTGGTCTTAAATTATATACAGTTAGCTTGTCAGAGTCAAAGAATTATTTGAGTATTTTTAAATAAAATGTTTATCTTTTCTATAATATATATCTATGAAACATCTCTATTAACTTGCCATATTTCAAACCTAATGTTTACGATTAAAGTCTCGCCGTTGTTATAAATTACAACATAATATCAATCATATTATGAATTCATTATACACTAATTCACGATATTGTCAAAATTTTATAATATACTATCTATCGCTTGTGGTTTTTTCATTTGAATAAAATCCATTTTTGTTTAATTTTTTGAAGTATTAATTACCAAATCATTTGTTCGGAGATATTCTAAACCATAAAGAATATAGAGAGCATTTACAAAATAATAAAGAAAGGGGGCTGAATATGTATGTCTAACTCCATTTCTTTATAATTCCGGATTTATTGTCCCGCGTTTTCATTTAATTGTTTTATTTTAAACATTTCTCAAAAAGTAGCCTAAGATATTTTTATTAAATTGGCTGTCTGCCAGTGAAAATCCCGTCAAAATTGGTTCAACCGTTTCAGAGATTGGTGAGTACAAACGAACAGACAGACAAAAATTCTAAAAATTACGGTTTTGTTGTATGTACTACCTTGTAAACATATATATGCATAGTAAAAAGCGGTAATTTTGATATTACGTACAGACACTCTAATTTTATTTATTTGTATAGATATTCCTTTAGTTCTGTTTGTTTTGTAATGTCTTATTGTTATTGTCAAAAAAGTGTTGAATAAATAAAATATCTAGCCACAAAAATATAGTCAGTGATTAACATAAATGTACTTGTAAAAAACAAAAAATGTTTAACGATCATAACTATGCGTCCCGAATGGTAATAGGAATACGCGGGCGGTCACCTCATCGCCTGATTGGATTATAATGCTTTATATTACGATTCTTATTACCACGGTTGGCTACCGACTGGTGTGACAGGCGACGTCGGGAATAATAACTAGCGACGGAGGACGAATGGGCAGTCAACGTAAACATCGATTTTAAATCAGCTTTGATATCCGGGTCGGATTTTACGAATGTACCGATATTTAGATATCGATTTTATTATAGAAACGACTCGATATATTTATCTCGATTTGTTTTTATCTTAAGAATGAGTTGATATTTTGATATTGAATTAATTTTATAAAATCTACTCACTTATCAGCGATATCAATGACTTTAGTAGTTTTGAATGTGATTTTTATAATATTGACGGTTCTTTGATTTTTTCTTTGTTCGCTGATAACATAATAATATAATATTTATTCATAAGCAGGCTATGAACCAATATGTTAAGCTGACAACAGTCATATAAGGCATAGATTTAAAATTATAACTATAGTTAACACCTTCCTTTCAAAAAAAGTTGTATTTAATTCAAAGTAAAGTAAGTTTATCTTACCTTAACTTTTCTCTTGTTATTTAAAGTCTCCAATTAGTGTCATTTTAATTTAATCCAGATTCCACTAGCAATAACGCTTAGTTGCTTATTATTGTGTATGTTAGTTTACTTAAAGGACATTATTATTGCGTTTAAAATATTATTAATAAAATGAAGATAAACAAATGGATATAACAAAATAAGAGACATGACAAAAACTTAGTTAAAAAAAATTACAAATTTCACAAACAAGTCACAAAATAAAACAATAATGACGCGAACAATGACGTTGCAGCAATTTTCAAAGAAGTCTCTTCTACTTAAACATTAGTTTTTAGCTTGATTGCCAAAATAGTTCCCACTACAAAGACCACCTGTACTTGAATAAGTAGATAAGGAAAAACATTGGAACTTACTAATTCAACTTTTTATTGTTTGTTTAATATTCCGTAGTATACATTAATGCGATTAAAACTCGACAGCAGCCGTTAAGCCTGGCAATACCGAATAGTAACGTCGTGGGTGTCTCGATTTGATTTATAGAGCTCTATCGAAGCACTCATAAAATGTTTCATATATAAGTATTTATATTTAAATACATCGTTTTTAAATTTGCACTCACTTTAAGCACTTCAAAATACAAAGTTTTGTGGTTAAAACCTAGGTTGCAATTTCAAAGTTAATCAAAATACATACATATATCTTCACGTCAGGTCCCTTGCGGAGTAGGTAGGGTATCGAGTGCTAAATGTCACGATCCCTACATACCTGCCTAGCTTCCTCCACATTCATCATTCTCTTCATGCATACACGCCGGTTGCGGAGACTCTTAAAATCACCCTCATATAATGGACAAGCTATTTGGTCGTGAAATGTCAACCTAGGTCTCCCCGGATACCTACTTCCATCTACTTTCGCATCGTATATCTGTTAGTCAAAATTAGATTCAATATTCATAATTTTTCAGCTGGTAGGTACAAATAATTTATTATAACAAATTTTATGTAAAAACTTATCAAGATTTTCAATTGTACTGCTATAGCTTGATCATAGGACAAGGTTTTAGAATGGTTTATAACTACACTAGATATACATTTTTAGATTTCATACTCTAAAATTCTTTAAGCAATTTTAATACAAAAAATGATCGATAACATCCTATAAAATATTTATGACATAAAATATTTTCGGAAAAAATTTAAAATATTTATTTAAGTCAAAATATAGTTTAAAAAGTGTTTAATTTTTAAAATGTCGCCAAAATATGTATTCAAAGATCAAAAGTTAATCTTGATTAAAACCCTATGTTCAGAACTAATAGCCAAAGGGCTAAAATAATGATGACAGATTTGAAGAAATCCCAATCGATAAAGTCCAGCTATGAAACTACAACAAATTTTAGTTTCGTTGTTTTGCAAATTTGCGCTGCGAAACTGGTTTTTAATGATCAATGAATCGTAGTTATCTTGCTAATTCCTATAATAGGTACATAAATTATCTCAGTGAAGAATTAATACATAAATCTACATGAGTACTGAATACCACAGTTAAAACTCAGTATATTTTATAGAAGAATGTGAAAATTGGAGACTGTCAACAGTGACAGTTATGACAGTTATTAATTTTTTTTTATCCAAGATGAACTCGACAATAACCTCAAATCTTACAGTCTATTTTTGGATAAAACTCCAAAATGGAAAACTTTTTAGTGATATTTGAGGACGTTTAAAAATATTTTAAGAATATAAGCCCCATACATTTTTGTCAAATAGTTAGAATATGGGCAAATCTGCCCTATTACTAACTAGACTAGATACTTATAAAGATCACAAGCAAATGCCTTGCATTGTCATCTCTCGACATCTTATCTATTCTTTTATTCTTACCCACATGGCTATAGAATATGTCATGGTCGTATTCCGGTTTTCTATCTAGAAGCGATCCCTTCTTTCTATTTGCTTCACTTCCCCTTTTTCTATAGTGACCCTTGTAATCCAGCCCTTTAATATCACCGCTATGATTCGTGCACCGGTTTGTAAAAAAATGTCTTAGCAATGCCATCTTGGATTTTTTACATACAGGACATGAATTTTAAGAAAGCGCGCCCTGCATACGCAATGTTCATCGAGCTGAGACCAGGGTGGCTATTGTATTTTTATTTTCTTACGAACCCATCACTTCTCATTAAGTGGCGTTAGGAGAATAACTTAACATCAGTAATGTCCGGACACAAATTTTATTGTTATTGCATTTAAAGTTTTTCATTGTTCGATACTCTTATTTCCGAACGAGGAAGGATATAGTTGATTGTGTGGTATTCGTTGAATAAACAATACGTTATTGATAAACAGAATACATCCATTCTTTTCCAATCAATTTAATGAGCTATTTATTAGTAAGGTTAATTTATTCACCATTTATTATTACGAATTACTTTTGAAGGATTTTTCCTTTTTTTTATATGTTATGGCAAAGAACAAGCTCAGGGGTTTCCTGATGGTAAGATGCAACCGTGTCCTATAGAAATAGTACTGGCAACATCATAACATCAAAATTAATATCCTAAAGTTAGGTATAGTTACATATGCAGCCATGATTAGCCGATAATACTCGGTCCCATGACGTGACAGTTGGCCATGTCATCATGTCAGACATAAATCCAATTTGAGGAAACGTTACGCTTTTCAGGCAAAATGAAAAACTTTTTAGATCAAGTTATATACCCGGAAATCGAACTTGGGATCTCGTGAGTCTGTCAGACACCGATTACGCTCAATCACAGAGGCGAATTTCATATATTATGTATCCATTAAAATAGTATGCCACCTATATAGTTGATGAGAGTTACACACGACTATTTGAATTAAATACACCGTTCTCCTTGTGACATCAATCAGAACTTAGTCCAGTCAAACAGGAAAAAAAATTAAAATTATTTTCATGCAGCTAAAGGTCTACTACTATCTAAAGATTTCAAACTCGTATTGTACATTTATAGATCTGGAGATCAAAAATAATAGAAATTTTGAAATGTCATTTTTTAGATACGTGAACCATTCATTATTTAGTGGGTTAATTAAAAAAGAAAAATGTTGACGTCTCAAAATGTCAGCGAAAACGTAAAACTTATACTATCTGAAGATTACACTCCTAACTATGATCTGTTCATAATATTAAAATGTCTTATTCGCATTACTATCTTACTCTCAGAACGCCAGTTTATTTTGACTTTGTCAATCCCAACAACTGGCAGAGAGTAAGGTCATGTTTATTAAGAGCTGGCAATACTATATATTAGGGATAGGTCGTTGTTAGAGAGCAATCTCCAGATAGAACATTTAGCTTCATGATTATTCGAGTGCTTGATCGTAACAGTGTTGAACACAGTGTACGTAAATCATGGAGAAAATAAAACGCTTATGCTGTGTCAATAGTATTCTTTTTGGGTTTTTTTATAAGAAAGCTTATAATTCAGAGGTGGTTAATTTTAAGGCGATTGGTTCAATACTTTTTGAAATATAAACAAAAACTATATTCATTTACATAGATGATAACGGAATTGAAGTCTTTTTGTACGCTTTGTTTGTCTTATCTACGCTTTAATTATTCTCTGGCTTGATGACAACAAGAACAAGAAATATATTTTTAACGTTGTTTGTATATTCCATATTTATTCGATATCAATAACGGATAAATAAGATTTTAATTCACTGATCGGTCACGAATATAATAAGTTAAGTTAGCGAAATAAAACCACAAAGAGATTTGTGGTAAACATCTATATTAAGGTTGTTACAAAGCCGCATTATTCTGCTAAACTGGCCTCAGGAAACAATATTCTTTATATTTTACAAAAAAAAATAACCAATTGAAATTTAATTTAACATTATCGAATGTAAGTATTTTTAATTTAAAAAAATAATTTGCGATTTTGTCAAAATTACTTTTCTTTGATTAGCAAAAGTGCTCCAAATTTATTAGCTCTACATACTAACATTCAAATTAATAAAACTATTAGTGTTTAAGAATAAATTTTGAAAATCACTTTTTAATTTATTTTAAGTGAATATGACTGGACTATTTTGTGAATGCGCAGCGCAGGAGTTCAGGGATCCGTAAAAAATCTCGTAGACTGCGACCGCAGGGCATCGGATATGTCACGGTACACTTGTGATCCACTTGATCAAACACACCGACGCTTTACTATGCCGGCAGCGTACGCGCACTGTCTATAAAATTTCCACTACATTTGACTCGACAGCCTTTATGTCATGAACTAGATATTACATAGAGTATATTTTTTGTTATGTAATAGGAAACGAAGATAAGTGTTTTTTGACTTTAATGAAAAAAAAATTATATTCATTTTTTTAATATCCCGTCAGTTAATATTTCAATATTAAAACTTTTATGTTCTTTTTTTTAAATTATTAGTGCAATAAGTTTAATAAGTACTGAAGCACACTTGTTGCTTATAACAATGAAACAAATGTAGTAATATTTTATTAGAATAAATTTGTAATTTTTTATTTACTTGTCATGTTAACTGAGAAAACGACCCAAAGTTATAATCAATTATTGGTGTAGGTTTCGTTCTTCACTAAGAAAATACCAGTCGCAAAGCGAAAAAGCTTGAAGCTTAAAGAAGGAAGAGAAAAGAAAAGGGAAGGCTTTTTAATGAAATAAGCCTAATGAATTATCACTAAGATAATGATAATTTTAAATAAAAAAACGTAACCTAATTAAATGCGCAAATGCCTAAATAGCGCTTTTTTGCACAAAAGAAAAAAACTTACAAAAAAATATTTAACTATATTAACTATATTTAAAACTCTAAGTTAGAGTTTTAAATATAGTTAAAATAGCATATGTATCTAACAGTAGCTATATATTAACTGCATGAGTTGAATACGCGGCTCGATAATCATTACCATAATTAATAACCGTACGCTCACGATGTGCACCTTCAAACGTGATTCTTTGCTCCATCATGGTACCAAGTAAATTGTTTTACAAAACAATTTATAGGGTTATAGGAATTGTTGCGAAATTACGTAGCTGGTTTGTGTTACGGGGTCTCTCTGACCCCACAATCTTGACAATGGCCGGGCGAGAGACTGAGTGTACCAATAATGCCTATAATGACGGCGGTGGCCGGCAGCCTGCTTACATAACCGCTCGTGACTTGCGCATTACGGTATCGAGAGAAAAATACGAGTTCACGCACAGAGACGGAATCTAATATTATTTATACAGGGTCAGAGAGACCCACGTTGATACACGAGGCATTTGAAGATATAAAAAGCTCGAAATCATTAAAATTTTAACAACAATAAGTCACCTCTGTAGTCGACCGCAATATCTGGCTTTGACACACAAGGATCCAGATTCTATAGGCAACTTAATGAATAGAAATAGGGCAACTTGTTGTTATAAGTTTTTTAGTTAATCTGAAAAATCTATCACTGTCTGCAATTGTATTTATATGGCGACAGACGGATGGATGCTGTCACATCATGAGACCTAATATCGTCAGTTAATAATGTGTTCATATGTACCTCTGCCTTACCCCTTTAGGGATATGGGTGTGACGATATTTATTTATTTCAAAACGAGTCTCCGAAATTAACGTGTTGGTATGAAGAAAGTTATGAATGTGGAGGAAACTAGACAAGTATGTAAGAATCGTGACACTAAGCAATCGAAACTCTCTGTTTACCTTGCAAGGAACGGACGTGAAGATATGTAAACATGTTCCTAGCGAATGTATGTAACAACAGTAATCTGTAAATTAAGTTTCTAAAAATATTTTCACATAATTGGCTTGATTTCGTCCCAGACTTAGAATTATGATTAACTCTTTTTCCTCTAACTACTTCTACAGAAGTATTTACTTTGTGGTTCTTCATCGTAATTACATTTAAATATTAAATACTCATGAGACCATTGCTATTTATAAATATACTTACATTATTGTTTTGTTCAATAATAACAAATAATTTTAATTCTTTTAATAACGTTAATGTTTATTATTTGTATCATTTTATGTTAAACTTATTATTTTGAACAATGTGTCTATTACGTTTGACATGTATATAATATGAAATAAATGATGATTATAATAATTAAATATTTCATAATCATTCAGTTGATTCTTTTTTTATTACACAATTATTCTCAGTTTATGATTAATTGTACTGAACCCTGTATATTTCCAAGACGATTGCAACGTTTATACACATGTTAATAATTGTGGTTTATTAATAATATTTTAATGACCACTTTCTGCATTAACATATTACATGTTAATTTCTTAAGGTTAACGTTCATATAAAAACAAATTATAATAAAATAAATTATAATTACATTTGTATGAGTGTTGCCATTTCAACACGGGTAAAACCTGCATAAGGTTACATGTTTGTTGGATATTCAACCAAGTTAGCTAATGTCAGGTGAGTCAACTAATGTTCATATCTATGAAAAGAGAAATATTATTTATCATATATTAAAATCTTCTGCACGTTCTCGTACCATCTAGGTAATTACAACAAATTTAATTTTACAAAACTAGTTGAAATATGGTCACTATACCCTCAAAGGGATTCGCAGAGGTACATACTTATGCACCCACGATTAGCCAACGATATTAGATCACAGGGAGTGAAAAAGTCCAATCCCAGATAACATTATTTTTTTCAGATAAACTTACGAACACCAAATCATCAAGACAACCGAAAATTAATCGATTTAAAAAGTAGAGATAAGAAAACTTATAAAACGCAGCTCTTTTGACCACAAAGATAATACCTTAAAATCAAAACATGGTGAAGTTTCGTATAAGCCTAAGTTCAGCAACGAATAATGTATTTAAAAAAAAAAGTTTATAAAATAATAAGTATGTTCGCCCAAATACAGTCCTGTCCTCGAGGTGGTTTACCCATTGGTCGATCGTTAACAACCTATAACTTAATCCCGTATCAAGATAAGCAAACTAGACTTAAAATTGTTTAAGTCCATTGTCAAGTTTACTTCCTAATACTCTAAAGATGGATATTATAGAAGGCCCGTAACCTTATAATTTTAATTTGTTATTTTGTAACATGAGTATTTTTTAGAACAGGATTTTTGTATTCGTACAGAGTATTGACCAATGAAGTGAGAAATATCAACCTTTAAGTTTCAATATACATTGTTTCTGTACATTTATATAGTGTATTTATAATCGAAGTGAGAATTATGAAGCTTTAATTAGCAATACACAGTTTTTTGTGTTTATGCAAGATATTGATCATCGAAGTGAGAAATATCAAGGTTTAAATACTAATATACACATTTCTTATATTTTCATAGGCTATTTTGTCACGAAAGTTAAAAATATCAAGCTTAAATTACCAATATACAGACTTATTTATGCAATATAGTGGTCATCGAAGTGGGCGATATGAAGCTTTAAGTACGTACGTGATTTCTGTATTTATAAAACCAAAAAAAAAACATTTTAAGCTATAAGATTATTCGTTTGTTTTGTAGTTGTTTCCCTATACATAATCCGTACTAATATTATAAATGCGAAAGTAACTTTGTCTGTCTGTCTGTATGTTACGCTTTCACGCCTAAACCA
>DVZL01001220.1:0-18578 GCA_018236625.1 Lasaia peninsularis
TCAGAAAAAGGGTAGAAAAATAAAATATAGTGGCGTTCCATTTCAAGCCCTTAACGTTCGCACATTGCTCAAACAGTAATAATAGACAAAAACTACTAATTAATATTTAATATTGCCATAATGAAACACATTGTTAAATGTTATTTCTTTAAGTTTTCTCTAACTACGAGTTGCCTCGACTTTCATTATAGAATGCATCAGATCACAGCAACGGATGAAGCAGGAGTCCTAGATCGTAATACTTGGGTGTTTATCTATATTGTTTGTTGTTTTGTATCTGTAAAATATCTATCTAGAAAACTTCATTCAAGACATTGGAAAACATTTTAAAAACTTTAGACCCTTAAGCCCCGTAATCGAATAATTTTCTCTCTGCGAGTAAATTGTAGTAGATCCCGCTAGAACCGACGTGATGTTGCGGCGCAGGTAATAAACCGCACCATTCCCGCGGATCTCGCTGTGAACATTATTTATACACAATTAATTATTTTAATATATGTGATCTTCACAAATTATTTTAAGTATTTAATAACAGTTTCGTTAATATAACGTCTACAAATTTCTAACAAATGCAAATCCCCGTGTTGGTCTCCGGGTTCGTTGTAGAATAGACCAACTGGCAGCTCATAAGAGCGCGAGTACTGATCTATCGTCACCAACACCGTGATATTGACTAGGTGGTAGAGTCTTGCAACGACTCGCCCAGATTGGTACCACCGCTTTATCTATTCCTGCCACAATAGCGGCAGTGCTCGCCATTGTCGTGTTCTAGTTTGGAGGGCAGGGTAGCCGGTAAACTTACTCCCGCAAGAGGCTTACTATCCTAGCCTCCGGTTGGCAACGCACCATTTCCATCTTTGGTGTCTATAGGCGACGTGTATTTCTTACCATCAGGAAATCCGTCTGCTTGTTTGCCTTCCAATATCATAAAAAAAATGAGAGTGGTTACGCGGGATTTTCAAATTGCAATGTAATGTAACGGTTTAACTGCTGCAGTGGGTCTCTCAGACCATACCGGGCATGCCGAGTTTAATTAATATTGTTAATTTAGTTTTATTAACCTAAACAGGTTATAATGATTATAAAACCAGTCAATTACGAGTCGAACTTGCGCAGGACGGGTTCTGTACAATTAATTATAAAAACGGCGATAAATTTATAGCTAACATATTGTTCATGAGATACCTGAGTGCCTGGTGACAGACAGCGAACAGTAGAGTCTAAACCAGTGATTCCTAAAGTGGTCTATATCGACCCCTAGGGGTCTATGACAACCTGCAAGGGGTCTACGTCACCGAAAAAAAAATTTGGGGGTCCATGTAATGAAAATGGGGGTCCAAGATAGTGGATCTCAATATATACACTGATAGTACCTATTTACTTAATATCAAAACATATACATTATTTATGAAAGTAGGTACCTAATGTTACGTATATTTTACATAAACAGATACAACATTTTACTTTGAGTAGTTTTAATTTAAATTCAATTGATGAATGTATAAATTAACATGTGTTTTTACTTTTAGTTTTTAACAATAAACTTCACTACAGTTAGAAATATACAGGAAATCAATATCAGGTAAGTAGGGGGTCTACTCAACACGGAAAAACATGGCAAGGGGTCTACGATATAAAAAAAGTTTGGAGAACTCTAGTCTAAACACTAGGGTTCCGCTTTTACCTATTGGTTACGGAATCCTAAAAAATGAAACACATAAGCAAATTTGCGACTTTTCTCCATTTTTTATATTTGATTATTATGCCACACCTTTTTAATCTATCGTGCGCGAGTCAGATTTGAACTTATCCCGTTATTACTTATTCACAATATATACGAGTAGGTACATACCTTTAAAACAAGCGGCGGTTTTTGTGCAATCTCCTACATCATTGAAGCAGTCTATGAATCGTTTTAGTAAATTTGGTTCTGTTATTTCATACAACGCCGTAGATAAATATTTGTGACATTTTTCTTTGTCCTGATTGCAAAGCGACACTGTTATTAGTAATAATAATAATAATACACGCTTCATTCTGTTTATCCTGAAAGATAAATAATCTTTCTTGAGATACACTTAAAGCGTACACAATCTATACAAATAAATAAAATTGGAGTGTCTGCATGTAATACTAAAATAACCAGTTTTTACTAAATGTATGTACAAATTTACAAGCTACATAAACCAAAACAACATTTTTTATAATTTTTGTCTGTTTATACCCACTAATCTCTGAAATGGCTGGACCGATTTTGACGGGACTTTCACTGGCAGACAGCTGGTGAAATAAGGAAAGGCTTAGACTACTTTTATTTTTGAATTTTATTTTAAAAATGAATAAAATAAAAACGCGGACAAAGTCGCGGGCACAGCTTATATACAGTTAATAAAATAAATTTCTCCGTATATCCTTGAGGGGGTGCATGTACCTCTAGTACATGTGCATCCATGATTAGCCGACGATTTTACGTCCCACGATATGACAGGACTGAAAAAGCTTATACAACAAGTTGCCTAACCTGGAATCGAACCCGAGGTCTCAGGAGCACGTTAGTGACTAGGAACACAAACGCGATGAAAAAGTAATAGCGTGTTCTTACATGTTTTATTGTATGTAATAAATAAAAAATACAAATATCCTCACGTCCATACTCTTAAAGGGGTAGGTAGTGGTACACATGGACCCTCGATTAGCCGACGATATTAGGATGTGATAGATAGCAAGTCCGTCTTGGCACCAATACAATCCCAAGCAATGTTATGCTTTTCAAATACATTGAAAAACTCATAGAACAAGTTGCCATACCCGGGACCTGAACCCGGGTTCTCGTGCGTTCAAGTCGCACATGGTCTACACTTGAACACAAAGACGAGAAATTTTATTTGTATGAGAAATAAGCCAGTACCTGTTTGGTTCGTCGCTTCTATTAAGATATTTTTAATACAAATATTTCAACCTTTATATACCCCAAAAAAACCCCTACCTATAGTCGTCATCTCTACTTAAAATATTTTATTATTGTATGTATGTTTAATTATTGTGTGACATACACAAGAAACATAAATGTTTTTTCAGATTTTTCTGAGTATGGGCATTACATTGCCCGGGATTGGATGTGCCCGAAGTGGCGATAGGTTTGCCACCTATCACATCATGGGCCCTAGTACCTTGGCTAATCGTGGGTGTTTTAGGATATCTACTGGATTCACGAGTCGTGGATATATTAGCGCACCTCTGCTTACCCTTTTGGGATAATAAGCGTGAAGCTACTTTTTTTAATAAATTTATTCATATGGCGCGAGTCCAAATCGTAATGGATCGGGGTTTTTACTGTATTATATACTGGCTGTGCCCGCGACTTCGACCGCATTTTTATTTAATTATTCATATACACGACGCGGGACCGCGTCGCGTTGAACTGACGCATTTCCAGCCTAAGCTGAACCCCATTTAATATCAGTTTGATATGATACTGGAGCTCTTTTTAAATCGGTACATATTACATGATTAACGTAACTACTTTAGTTGTTAACTGATTTAAACAAACTAAACACTAAATATTAAGTGAAGGCTATCACAATACAATTTTGAAAACTGCATCATACTCAGGAAGAGGAAACTCAGGTAGGAGTATTAAAAGAAGTGTAACATCCAGATCTTCAATTACTCCTACTCCTTATGTAACATATCCTTATATAAACAACAATATCTGAGTCCTAATACTTATCTAACACTTTTAAACGTGCAATTATTTATTTATACCGGCAATCTCGGAACAATTTTTGGGGGGTAAAAATTAATCCAGATAGGTCTAGGTCTTATGAAATATCTATACAATTCTGTCGGTAGCACTTGGTGTAAAATAGTACCGACTCCTGTTTCGTAGACTTGCCGTGAGATGGCCATTTTTCAAGTAGGCGGAAGCTTACAGCAGTAACAAAAAAGAACTACCGAGAAAATCTCGGATGCCAAGGTACCTACTCTTAATAATATAATAAAAATAATACGCCAATATCTATATCTAATATTATAAAGAGGAAATATTTGATTGTTTGTATTGGATAGTCTCCAAAACTACTGGACAGTGGACCGATTTGAAAAATTATTTTACCATTAGGACCCATTATCCTTGATGAACATAGGCTACTTTTACCGCTTAAAAATGCTTCATTCCTACGAGAAAACGGGTAATGGGAGATCGGATAGTAAGAATTGTCTTTCCATACTTATCTATTTCACATAAATTCTGAATGGCTGTACTGATTGGGTTGGAATTTGATATTGATATTTCGATGGTTTCCTGTATGATTAAAAAATACAATTGGACCCGGTAGGTGGCGCCGTTATCGTTGTTTCAACTACGAACTAACCGTGCAAAGCGGGATAGAGCAACTATAATTAGAATAAAATAAAAAAATGTTTACATTAAAAGTTACGTCTGCTCTATACATACGACCACAAGCTATTAGTTAAAAAGTGAAAATAAAGTAGATATCGCTTTAGCACATGACAGTGGAGAAAAAAGTGTCTTCATAAATTATAAATAAATTCAAGGTAAGATTTTACAAAAAAATACATTTTATTTTATACTGGACACAAAAATGCAGGTCATTTTTTATTTTGGTGTATCAGACTAATGGGCCAACTTATCTTTACGACTTTGCCATTTTTAAAACAATAATTTATCTAAACGTGTTAATAATTTAAAAGCAAAACTTTCTAGAAAAAGCTTTTATTATTTTTCGAGTTGCTCTCAATGAGCCATTTCATATGATACCCATATTGAAGAAGTGCTTTAAAAAAAACTATTCCACCATCTTGTATGGAATAGAATACTTTGGCTTAGAATGATGTCATTCAAACTAAACGTGTATATAAAATTTCAGCTTAATCGGATGAAGATATCTACTTCAAAATTAAACGACCCGAACATATAAAATATAATAGGGTTAAATAAAAGCTTTTAATAAAAACTTACAAAATGTTTTCTTTAAAACATTTAATGTCAACTTATAAAGTCACTACACAATTTATCGACAGCTAGCTGATCCAAAGAACTTCGTACCACCTAACAGTCCATGCATGTCGTGTTACCTTTCACCTGCGGGGCTATTGTGTATATTTTTGACAGTTAAAAGATACGAACTCCGAGCCTGAATTTTCGTATATTCATTGTCAAAAGGCGTGTTTGTTATTGTCTAATTATTCTCGTGACGTCATAGTAGTTGTTGGCTGGAGTTAGACAACACGAAACATGCCATTTGACAGTGAATATACGAAAATTCGGGCTCGGAGTTCGTATCTTTTAACTGTCAAAAAGATACACAATAGCCCCGCAGGTCGTTGTAAGAAGTTAAGTTCTCACTATGTCTAAAAAACATTGACTTGAATTTCAAAAGATGTTACGATCCCATTGCCCGACATAATAATTTTAATTACTATATTATTCTTCCAGTGGATAAACGATGAGTTAGAGTGAAATGACTCGGCCGAATTCGATATACCGTCTTATATTATCCTGTTTGAATCATCGTATCTGAGCTTTAGAGCTTTTCTTACGCCAGATACTAACTACTACCCTAACAAACCTTTAACATAAACGTGTATTTATCATCAGCAGGGAATCCATCTATTTGTTTGTCAATCCTAAACATATTTAGTTTTGTTTAGCGTTGGTTCCGTCGAAAGCAATTTCACGAAGAGTAGATAGTTTTAGAATAATAAAACCCAGAAAACTGCAAAAAAACCGACTCCAATTTCATCATCTTGACGTCTAAAGAAATGACTTTTTTGTTTTGTTGTTGATATTTCTAAAAGTACTGAACCAATTACTATAAAATGTATATTGTGCCACCTTTGAAGTATAACCTATATAACGAAATAAGAATCATCAAAATACATAAAAGATTTGACGGAGTAATCGCATAACAAACATAAGAATACCCAGAAGAATTGAGAATCCTTTTCGAGTACAATAAAGTTTATGCTAATGAAGCAATGACGTACGTAGAGTTAGGTGTTCTGTAAATAGCTGCCTCTGTTGCTGGCTACAGATTCGTATGGTCCATGGTCTTGGCCAAGAGCCAACGAAACTGCTGTCGAGAGCATCTCAAAAACGATCGTTTCTACTAATGTCTGATCACTAAAGCCAGCTATTTTCGAATTTGTCACGACCTTGTTTCGATGTAAGATTAAATAATTTGTAGATTCATAGTGAGCTCCAATTACTTAAAAAAGGTTTTTCAATAAGTGTCAATGACTATAAATAAGATGGTTGTTCTGATAACTAATAAGTATTTTTGCAAAACATTTTTTTTTTAATTTTTACAAACACTAAGATTTTTTAATAACGGCTTATTAAAAAATAACACATTAAGAAATGAATTGAAGAATTTTATAAACATTTGTATGATTCATATTATAGCTTTTAGTTTTCACCTACGATGAAGTTTCGTAAATACGAGTCGTAATTTTAGTTAATAGGGAAAGTTTTGCGTCATCGTTTGGACTAAATTTAGATGAAGCTTCATGCCATTCATAAGTATTTAAAAAGCGAAATATGATTGAAGCTGAACCATTCATTCATTTATGCGGGCTTATAAAATTTTTTTTAACGTTTTTCATTTCATTTTCATTAAAATATGATATTTTAAGTTTGCCGTTGTATACTTTATATGACAAAAAATATTTATGATAATTTCAGTTTCCTTTATATAATACAATAAAAAAATTATCTTTGTTAAGAACGTATGAAAATAATAAAAAATAACGATAATTTAAGTTATTAATAAATTTATATTGTTCCTCAATTACCTAATTATATTATAATATTTATAAAAAAATATGATATTAATATTCAAGCTTAAATTACAATCAAATTATATAATTAAAAAAAAGGAATTATACTCGTAATAATTTCGTTCCTTTTTTTAAGTTTATATAATTATCATTATGAATAAAATCAATACAAAAATATTTGAGGCTTGCGAAAATCCTAATTTATCATTTCATATTTCAAATTCGGGTCAAGAACGAAGGCCAATGTCGAATGGATTTTGCATTTTCCAGATCCTGTCCTATTAAAAGCATCTTAGTCATCCTTCCTCGACATATCTTGGTGGAAAGCCAATGTCAACTAGACCTACTTCACGAAACACCTGAGTGACGAAAGTTACATTAGCTGCGAAAAAATGCGGATTGTGAAACAGTTACGAAAATACACGTAGGTACTACTTGGTTTGTCAGATTGCAAATTTGGCTCGCGTTCGTGCCGCCCAAAATAGTCGTGGCGTGGTCTGGTATCAAATTCACTGTATTATCTACTTTACGATCTCCGTCGTTACTACTATGTTGGACAAAATATCCGAACACAATACACAATAATTAAAAAAAAACACTTTTTAGACATCAGATTGAATATTTAAAAAACATTCAATTTTTAAAATTTAAAAATTAAGTCGCCTTAACGGATTATGATTTTTAGTAAAAAATAATCGATTCTGACTTACGTATTGCAGAATATGACCCGGAAAATCTTAAAACTATCTACTCACGAAATGCGGATAACAGATGTTAAGAAAACTAAAGGGTGGTATACACTGGTGGCACAATATGACGCGGAGGGTACACTGATGTCACTTGAAGAGCACTCGATTTCTTACCGATTAATATATTTATCGTTTTATGTAAGCGGCTGTGTGTTGTCGCTGACGAGCCGACGTCGAGTGTCGGACCAGGGCGGGCGCGCACTGGCTCGGCCGCCAGCCCGTCGGGACGCCCGCCCCCGCCCATTACACTTTTCTCATGTTTGACTACCTTTTTGGCTGAACATATTCTATCAAATCATAGAATGTTTGTATACAACAAACAATATAGATATTTTATGTACAAACTGTATAAATATTTAGTTTAATAGAGTGCTGGTAAAGTGTTAGGGTACTTAATCCGGTAGGGGACGCTCAGGCAGCAAATGCCATATTTTTCTTGCCTTTATGTTATGTCTTATATCGACGTAAGAAATTGTATTTGTTGTAAGTAGCAAAATCCCAACTTTTCAATAGAGTCAAAAAAACGATTATAAAACCTGAAAAAAAAAATGATAATTTCAAAACTATCAATCATAGAAAGATTGTATATTATATTGTACACAGTTTATTTGAAAAAAATGCACATTGTTATTAGTGCATTTTTTTTGTTACAAATGATTTCTCCTAAAGTTATAAGAACAAGGTTTTTTGCTACTTACAGCAAATACGTTTTTTTACGTCGATATAATAGTTGGTGTCTCGGTGAACTTCGTACCGCATGCACTTAGGGGTATGTAAAACAGATAATCTCAGGCTTACGTAAGTGTAGGTACATATAGAGTTTTATCAACATCGGTTTAGCCGTTTCAGAGCAGTGAGGAAATTAACACGAAATTTTCACTCAATATCATCTGATAATACGGAATATGGATAAAGACAAGGAAGAATGTCTCACCCGATTTTGTATGGCTGCCTTTCTCCTGGAATTAAGTACGTCAAAATTTTCATTTTTTATAGGATAAGACAGCGAACAACTGTCATTGTACTCTGTCTCTTCGGACCGAAACACGACAATGTCATTATGGCGACAGGAATAGGCGGTAGATCCTTACCCGGATGAGTTGCTACACAACACTCTGCCACCAGCGGTCTTGTTAGAAGTGAACCTATGCTTTGCCTCTTACAAACTACCTGGTAGGTAGGCGGATGGTCTATTCTACATAGGTACGGGGACTAAATGATTTAGGGCCTTATCATTGCCTTACGATATTATGTATTAAAGTCATTGACGGATTTTTTTTTTATATAAAGTAAGGTTGATTAGCAAAAAAAACCACTTGATGGTAACCGATCACGGCCGTCCAAAGACATTCCCAGCTCCATAAGGATCACTGATGCGTTGCTGACCCTTTAGGAATAAGTAAGATCTTCTCTTGAAAGTGATTGTTAAAAAGTAGCGCTAAAATTGGCTGTAGAAATTTGATGAAGAATATCTTCGTAATGGTAGGGCTGAGGCTCGTAAGCATTGAGGGCGTGCAACATTAGAATAAAGATAATTCGATAAATGACCCAAAAAACGCTGAATAAATGTAGGTAGTTCAAAAGACATGTGAGACCGAAGTGTAAAACTTAAATTTCAATTGAGATAATAGGTCTTCAGGCTGAATGTTATGTGAATGGTATAATGCTAACATTGCTTTTATATATTATCCATCGAATTTCTGATGTTAGTCCCAATTTTTCGGGACAAATGTAGGATGTAAGAATCCTTGTGTGAATAAGGTTAATGGTTATCTTACTGCGTTAGCAAGTACTAATATTATAGCTCAATAATAGAAGTCCCTACCTTTCGGGATAAAGTTGGGATGTAATACCTACTCTTTGTGTGAATAAGTTCACCGGCTACCCTACTCTACTACATTGGTGTAATAACGTTATAGCTCAATTTCCAAATTTCCTGATGTAAATCCCAACCTTTCGGGATAAAGTTCACCGGCTACCCTATTCTATTTTATTGGCAACTACTGACGTGATAGTGCATTATTCTACTGAATAATCTACCGACGGTGATTTCTTAATGTGATTCATGATTTATATCACGCGGCTTTAGTTTTTGTCATCGAATTCTTGACACCTTTGGCTACCGTGCACTTCGTCTGACGAGACGCGGTCTGGGGCATTTGAACCCAAATAGATCACATTACAAATGGATTATAACCACGTGTTGGTTAAAATATCATGTCCAAGTCATCTTCAAGGCATACTTCACTTGTCTGCGGAAAAGGTGGAACAAAAATCTTTTAATTAACGAAAAATAACTGTGCAATGTCATTTTCTTAGTCCCATACGTAAAGAGTAAAATGGGATCCTACTACTAAGTCTCCACTCTATGAAATGAAATATTTTATATGAAACTAAAAAAATTATAACATATTGCAACGATAATAACTGTATTAGTCAGAAACTGTGCCGCAGTTATTAAAGCCAACTTTGGAGAACAATACATAAATTGTTCCAAAAAGTATATATAATATAGACCAATATAGAGCAATATGTCTGTCTCCAGGCTGTATTCACGAAAAAGATAGCTAGACGGTTGAAGTTTTTGCAAACGATTTATGTCATTATTATTATATCAGATGTCGTTATAATAACAAATACTTAAATATATATAATAAAATAAATAGATAAATAAATATCCCTTGACAATAGTCATTGTGTAAAATTACACAAATTCCCTTTACCCCAAAGAAAGCAAATTATATGCTTTTGTTATGGGTGTTAAGACAACAATACTAATACATAAATGTACTTATAAAGATACCAGACTAAACATATGTAATAAACATCCAGATCCGGTAATACAGACTTTATGTTCATCCATCAGAATAAAGTAAGTATATAAAGGGGCTTCCATAAAAACGATAGACCCAACCAATAGATGTCGCTATCCATCTTTAGATCACGGGGAAGGTCACCATCTGTTACCCGTGAAGCAAGAGATGATGCGGTGCTTCTCCAATTTTGTTATTAATCTTTAACCATTTCATGACATCATCGATTCAGTGCTCGCCACTTTCGTGCTCTAATTTGAAAGTGAAATAAACTGGAAACCTCACTATATGAGAGGCTAAACATTTCAGACACAATTAGGCAGTGTCAGTCCCAAAAAACATTATTGAATCATGGTGTGTTTCCTTACCATCAGGATATTAGTTTGTTTGTTTACCATTCCCTACTTCTATAAAATATTAATATACATACTTATCGTCACGCAAGGTCGCTTGCGGTTAGGGTTATCCCTACATACTTGCCTAGCTTTCTCCACATTCATTACTCTCTACGTACAAACACGCCGGTTTCGGAGACTCTTGACGCCACCCTCGGATAATACACGAGCATTTGGTCGTGGAATGTCGACCGAGGTCTCCCCGTGTACTTACAAATTCGCACTGTATATATGTTTTGTCAATTTTTTTCTTTAGACATTACTAAACCATCAGAGCATACCATCTTGCAATGTTATTTAAAGTGTTATTATTAAAGAAAATGAAACGAGAACAAATAATAAGTTCTGTTAACAAAATATATATGTAGAGTAATTAGGTGTGTCCATGTGTTCTCTTTTGTAGTAAACCATAAATAAACATCAACCTCGAATATATTTTGAATGTCAAACATAAAATGATGTCATTGTTTAAAGCATATCATAATAAACGTCTGTGAACGGATACGACTTTCACAGCCCGAGATCCGTGAACAACCAGACCTTCATTTAAATAAAACCAGAAAGTTAGCTAGTTATGAACTCGACATTCTAAAAATTTGATCAATTATGTGTCGAAGTATGAATGTGTTCAGGATCAATACAACAAATTTCTCCAAAGATTACAAAAATATGCACTGCTGATCACGACGTCCGACATCTCACGTAGATCTCCGACGAAGATTTTTTACAGTGTACTAGATATGTCCACGAGGTACATCATTAAATAAATAGTTATAAGTAAATTTTCTTAGTACTCTTACGGTGAAAGGAAATATCTTAAAAAAAGTATTTAATTAAACCTTAAACATGGCGGTAGTACAAGGCAAAATGGTGGATACTTATTCTAACAAGTTGCTGCACAACAATCTATTAGTAGTCTTGTTGGTAATAGGCCACATTGTAGTAAAAAATATCGTCACACCCAAATGCTTAAAGGGTTGGCCAGATGTACAAATGCACCCACCAATAGTCGACGAAATTAGGTTACTCGTGATTTGACAAGTACAAGTCAGTCGGTATATCAGGCAAAATGGAAAGGCCCAAGCGCGTAGTGCAATCATTGGGCCATCGAGTAAACATATTAAGCGAAAAACTTTCAGCGCCATAAAATTACGGAGGTTTGGTCATGGGACGTAATTAAGATCTCGCCCTGTCATGCCCACGGTTGCGTATTTTAGATTTTTCAAACTACTGAATAATGATAAATGTCTATTTTAGAATTTATGATATTTTTTTCTGGAACTACGTACAACATCCTCTTCAGTTGTAATGTATGTTTTAATAGCATGAACATTTGATACAAGATCCACCAGCGCAATTATTGTTTGTAATAAAAAAAATAGCTGAAAAAGCAAAGCAAATGCGTACTCAAAAAGTTTTGTATATACTACGTAAACAACATTCTGTTGCGTTGTTTTTTTTTTTGTTTTATTAAGACTTTCATATTTATACGGTGTGTTTCTTTTTCAAATTGGTTTCAAATTCAGACCAGTATTATGACGTCTTTCTTGGTTATTTCAATACTGTTTACTGAAATAACAAAGAAAGACGTCATAATGCTTGTTAAGCGCGACTTTATTAACCATTGAAAGGTCGCACATTTTCATTCACACGTGCCTCCATTAATTTGATAAATAGTGAAAAAATGTCGTCACGCCCATTTCATGTTAGGTAGGCAGAGGTTAATTACGCATCCACGATTAGCCGACGATATTAGGTCCCACAATGTGACAGGTTTAAAATATCTTAATCATTCTATAGGCAACTATATATTAAAGGTTAGTTACGAACCACAGTATAATGCACCCCACGCTGTTTACTCTAAATTAAATTATTTTGTTAAAAACTTAAGTTTGGTTTTCTCCCCCTGTAACATGAACACTTCATAACTTAGAATTATTTTCTAGTTTTTAGTTATACAAGCAATAAAAGCGTGTTTTATAGTTTTTTTAAACTATTATTTTTTTTAATAAAGAGTGTTATAAGTTTGAACATATCTGTCTGTCTGTATGTCTATGACATCGTAGCTCCGAAACGGATGAATCGATTTCAATTTAATTTTTTTGTATTAAATGTGACTTATCTTCTAATGTTCTTAAACATTTGCTTTCTACTTTCATACAAAAACCAGTCAGCTATGGAGAAAAAGATATAATTATATCATATCTTCAATTCCGACCAAATGGAAGTCGAACTCGCGCGCAAAGGGTTCTACCTTTGTTGTATAAGAATACTATTTCTGTTTTTAGAATTAAATATTATTTATTATACCGGTGACAGAAAAACATCATAATTATGCAAAAATGTCAAGTGTCAAGGGTCAGCCTATTATGGTTCATGAGAGGCTGGTGAAATTCAAACGGACAGCGGGGTCTTAGTAATATGATTCCAGTTTTACTCTTTGAGTACTGAACCCCAAAAATAAATAAATTATGGAATAAGTTAAAGGTGACATTAGAAAATCGTCAGAATGTGGAATTGTATGCCATTTAAAATTACTTATTAATGCAATATCTTCTGATCATGACTTCTGATAATGATATCTATATGATAAGACTTATAAGTATATCCAATAACTGCACTGGTCTACAGTACTATCTTTTATCAGTCCACAATGATCAATGGCTGGCTGTTGTAAAAATAATGGACGATTTTAATGTTGATTTTAAAAGACCGAAACGTAGATTAAAAACTGAATTTAAAGCTAGTGTTGCAACAGAAGGAACAAATGGTACATCTACTTCTAATATTACAAATATTTTAAGTGATAATGGTGAACAGATCAAAGCGGAAAATGGTCAAGTTTCAAAACCAAAAGTACCTTTCAACACAACAGAACAAATGAACGAAGAATTTGTACCAGTTCCAAGTGGGAGTAACCAAATGACATCATCATTCAAGGAGGAAGCTACATATGGATTAGAAAAGTTTAAAAATAATCTATTAATTATATTTAATCAAGAAAATATAAAAGGTTATAAACCTAGGGCAGGCACTGAAAAGGATGTGACTGCATTGGAGAAAACATTCTCAAAATTCGGTTTCAAAACTGTAAAGCACAAGGACTTATCGAGAAGAGAAATTAAAAACCAATTAAAAGTTTGTAAGTAGATTTTATTTTTGTTTAATATAGTATAGTACCTTCACGCCTATTATCCCCGAAGAGGTAGGCAGCGGTGTGCTAGTATATCCACGATTCGTATGTCCAGTAGATATACTAGAACACCCACGATTAGCCAAGGTACTAGGTGTAGGTGTAAGGTGTTTAATGTATTTTTATAGAAAGTATTGTTATTAAATTTTATCATACATTGCGAGAAGGGAAACATCTAAGATAGACGCTCTGAAAATGTGATACTATATAAAAAGGTTTAAAAGGCGTAAAAGGCTTAAAAGTATCTTGGACTGGGTTGCGTACAAATGCCTTAATACTTTAAGAACTTGGCATTAAGAACAAATAAATTCAATATATGGCGGATAATTTTGTAAATAGGGATTTTGTTGTCGAATTGAACCTTTTTACAGATTGGGATTTTGCTGAAAATTGAAGATTTTTACAGTGCTGACAATTCATTGTTTTTAATATTTCACTTTATATACAGGGAAACACATTTCCCTGTATGTAAAATGAAACCGGGCTGCTAGTTTTTTACAATTTTATATTCAATTATTATTGTTAAAATGTTGAGATAAAACGTAATCTGTTTTACCAGGTCCATAGACTACCAAAATGGAGATATTGAAGAATTATGGAATTACAAAAAGTCATTAGGAAAAATAGCGAACAAGCACACAACTCTCCTGTGGGTCTATAAAAATATAGGTCTAGCCGACCCGTGCCCACTTCGTTGGGCGTAAACTATATTTTAGTTAACGGGATAAAAAGTAGCCTGTATGTAACTCGGTAGTACAAACTATAATCCCACAAAGTTTAATTTAAATCCGTCCAGCGGATTTGGCGTGATTGAGTAACAAATTAACAGACAGAGAGACATATAAGAATTCTAAAAATGTGTTCTGCTGCTCGTTTTAAGTCATCTGGATCATGTATAGATAGGATAACAAATAATTAGTCGTATAATACAAATGAGCATTTAAAATTTACAATTTTAATTATAATCGCCTCTGTAGTCGAGCATCGTCGATGTCAGAATTTGACGTACGTCGTTCTGGATTTGGTTGCGGGTAGGGTCTTATTCTATGGTTTTTTTCAGTTTATCTGAAAAAGATATCGTTGCCACCTCTCATATCTTGGGAAATAATATCATCGGCTAATCGTAACCTCTGCCTATCACTCTAATCTATATATTTTTAATTTTATTTTTAATCTTAGTTTAAATATACTTATAAAACCTTTTTTTCAGTTGAAGATAAAAATTTTAATGACTATGGTTGCGTAGCCGTGGCTGTATTAACTCATGGAACAAATAACGGTCTCATCAAAACGAGGCAAGGTCAACTTAATGAAGTAGAAATAATCAATAGTTTTAAAACTTACAATAAGCCGACGTTGGTATCAAAGCCGAAAATACTTATTGTGCAAGTAAGTTCTTTTTTTATGAGATTCGACAGCGAAAGGGCTCACGGTGCTCCTGATAGTAAGAGATATTGTAGTTGGGCTGTTAGACATTATATGCAAGTCTACCGGTTACCCTACCCTCTGGACCGCAACACGACAATGTCATTATGGCGACAGGAATAGGCAAGGCGGTGGATCCCTACCCAGGCGAATTGCTGCACACATGCTGCATGTACTGCCAATAGTACCTACATGCAACAACCGATCCGATCAACAGACGACGCTATGCATATTAATAATTACGTTTTAATTATGTAAAAGATGATACCTTCATTAAATGTATCACGCAAGTTACACACTTGTTAAATGCTACTACAATATTTAAAACGCGACTTAATTATTATTTTTATAGTTGATTTTTTTTGCCAATTATTCATTCCAGGCCTGTCGGGGCTATAAAATATTACCTCCGGTCCAGGTCAGTGGGCCTGGTACATCACGAAAACATAGAGATGAAGACTTGGAGCAATTTTACACTCTTCCTGTGGAGGGCGATATGCTGATACTGCACAGCTCATATATTGGAAGTCCTTCATTCAGGTGATAATTTAAATTAAACTAAACTCGCGACTTCATCCACGATCTTTGCGACAGCCTGTTGACAACAGTTTTTCTGTGACTCAGTCGAGCATCAAAATAACATACATTCCTCGAGTAATAAAATAAATAAAGCCAAAAAATATAACATAAGTTGCCCCACATTTTAAAACGCGATTTTTTGCTACATATTTTTATAATACTTAATATATTGTTGATAGGTATGGTACGGTCACTTCCGGCGCAAGACTCGCTCTTGGATTTTTTTTAAATGTATTTATAATCCACAAAGATTACAACATAATAAGTTTCTCAATATACCTCTTAGACTTTCATACTCTGTTTTTATTGTTTGTATTTCTGGATTTGTGCCCGATATTGCGAGGGACTTGCCTCCAGTCACAATAGAACCCAACATCGTCGGCTAATCGTGGGTGCAAATGTAAGCACCTCTGCTTACCATTTAGGAGATATAGGCGTGATGATATTTATTTATTTGTGGGTATGAGCACATAATTTTCTTACTTTGGGGCTAGATCTATTGGCGTAATTTACCAGTAATGCTTATTGTTTTAATGATTTTCAGACACGAAAAAAAAGGTTCCTGGTTCATTCAAGCCTTATGTCGCAAAATCAATAAGCTTGCATCCAAGCTAGATTTGGAATCGATTGTAACTGAAGTGAAACGAGAAGTTGCTATCAAGTTGTATTATACAGAATTGAATCGAAGAACCGGAGAAATTGAAATTATGAAACAGATGCCTATGCTTACATCTACTTTGGTTAGGAAGCTCTATTTACGAAAGTATGATGGTACGAATCAGAGCGCTGATGATGGAGACTTTTCCAGCTGTAGCACCAGTGGGCCAGCTGCGTCATCGATTAATTCAGAAGAATGTCTTTGTTTCTTGGATCACTATTCATATATTATGAAATGTTTAAGGTATTTTTTAAAATTATCTTATTTATCGATAATTTCTGTAGTTGAGTGGAATTAGTGTCAGATTTTGACGTATGGGCTCCCGGATTCGACTCCTGGGTAAGGCAACTTGATTTGATGAGTATTTTTAGTTTACCTGAAAAACATATCGTTGCCTGAGATTGTATTTATGGAACCTAATATCGTAGGCTAATCATGGGCGCATATATACCTCAGCCTACCTTTTCGTGAATATGGGTGTGATATTTATTATATTTGATTATCCGTCCACCATATTTCAGCCATATCCTACCGCTGCCAGAGACATCTATGTTGTGATGAATATAGATGCCTGTATAACATGCTTAATATCTAAGTACCCGGATGACCAAGCTTCGCTCAGTGTTTTTTTAGTACATCAGGTTTTTTTGGAATTTTTGGAGATTTTTTACAAAAAGAAAGAACTTCTTCTTTAAAAAAAAGAAAAAAGTAACAATCGGACTGAGATTTGAACAAGGGTTTCCGAGCCCCGTTTTACCAACTGAGCTATTCTAATTTCGAAGATGTAAGCGAAATTTAGCTTTGTATTATAAAGACATAGGTTTATTCAATGAAAACACGATTAATAAACGAAACCTGAAATTAAAACCTAGCTAGATCGATTTATCTCCCCCAAAACCCCCTATTTACAAAATTTCAAGAAAATCGTTCGAGCCGTTTTCGAAATCGCTATATATACAAGAAAATTGCTCGTGTAAAGGTATTAGATAGATAGATATACGCCATTGATCAATGCCGAACACAACACAAAATATTTTAAAATAGGTTCATAATCCGCACCTCCGTAATATATTAAAATGTGAAAGTAACTCTGTCTGTCTGTCTGTTACGCTTTCACGTCTAAATCACTGAACGGATTTTAATGAAATTTGGTATAAAGATAGAGTTGACCCTGAGGAAGAACATAGGCTACTTTTTACCGCAAAAGGGAAATGGATTCAATTCAATACAAATATTCATCCCCTCCTCTTGTAAGAGGCCTCCTCCTCCTCCTCCTCCCGTGTATGGAAATGTTTTGATGATATATAAATATAACCGATTCGTTTTTATTTTACCAAGATTTTGTTTGAACGATAGTCACACGCGGGCGAAGCCACGGACAATAGCTAGCTGTCGTATAATTGACATACATAAAAGAAAAATATTTCTGGCCTTCAAAAAAAAAAACATTTTAGCAAAATTTGTTTTAATGCTGAACAATAATAATTTGTCCTGATTGATTCTGGTATCATTATAAACCAATGAATAATATCTACCAACATAACAATACTAACAAACGACTGAGACGCGATAACAGCAGAGATTACATCTATAAAAAAGGATTACCTTTGTAACGGCCCCGCTGTTATTGATCATAATGAATGAAATTATGTGCTACCAAATATTATAATTGAAACAGAGCTACCAACCCAGCTAACCAGCTAGCTAGCTCGCCAGCTAGCCAGCTAGTCCTAGCCAGCTAGCCCTAGCCAGTTTCATCCTCGTATAGTGTGCACATTTTTAGACAGTACTTAGTTTAGCGTATCTAATTCTTTGTGGTAATGTTACTAGGGATCCTATACAAATAAATAAAATTGGTATATCTGCGTGTAATATTAAGATAACCCCTTTTTTAATACGCTTTTATTAGCTTGGGTTGTACGTATGTATGTATGTAGCGGAATCTTTGAGCTTGATTTTCGCCAG
>DVZL01001221.1:0-18573 GCA_018236625.1 Lasaia peninsularis
TGCAGCCTACGTCGTCAATGTTAGTGTCGGTTTCTGTGAATTGACCTGCGAATTATTTAGCTGACCATGTCTTTCTTAAGTAGACTTTTTGCAGCGGTAACCGATATCCACGCGGGCGAAGCCGCGGGCGTCCGCTAGTAAGGCATATAATTTACATAATACATAAATAATGTATCCGAGTTACGATTTTATGAAATAAATGAAAATTGTAATAATTGAGCATTCAACATTATAAGGTCAGAGAATAGATGTGAATATATCTTATCAAAACTCTACGTATAATATAGCGTTAGTTTATACATATATTACGTTAAGTATATGTTTAAACTAGCTGATAACCGCAGCTTAGTACGCGCATTAAACTTATCTATCCTTCCCGCAAGGGTCCGTGAAGAGGCATCAAAACTATTTTGTATTTAAATTGGACCTAAATTATAGATCCCTACATACATAAATTCACGCCAGATCTCTTGATGGGCAGACAGAGATAATAGAGTGCCAAGTGTCACGATGTAGGACTTGCCTTTCGCCCTTACTAAACGACAAACAGGCCTATAAATCTTGAACTTTTAAGACAATTCTTTGTGAAGCAAAAAGAATTCTTATCATAAAGATAAGCTGGATGAAGTCTATGTTTCCCAATAAACATTCCACCATTACGATAATAGTATGGAGATAAGAATTGTGACTTGATCCTGTCTACTCAGAAAACATTTTAACTTATTAGCCGACTTTAAATTGGAGGAAGTTTTTAATGCTTTTGTATGTTTTTCTTGTAAGTGTTTTAACTATTACTTCGCCAATTCCAATTGGATTTTGATAAAAATAAAATTAATAAATAAATATCATAACGCTCATATCAATTAGTCGACGATATTAAGTTCCATGATGTGACGACAGGTGGCATGTCTATCGCCATGTCGGGGAAAAATCCAATCACAGGCGACTTTTACGTTTTACTGTTAAACTGAAAAAACTCTAAAGAACAAGTTGCTTTACCTGGGAATCGAACCATGAACTTAGTTCATCAAAGTCTGATACCGATAGGATTTTGATGATTCTTATTTTGTAAGATAGATCATACTTCAGACAGGTGCTTCGATATAAATGTTAACGCAGTCGATTTGGTGCAGTTTTACTGCATCTGTTTGACTAGCGGCCCGCCCCGGCTTCGCACGGATGTTTAACAATATTATGATCAGAGATAATGGTATTTTTTTTTTCAAAACGGTCTATTATTTTTGGATTTTTTTCAATGCAATCCCAAAAAGAATTAAATCTTTCCTCTTTATAATATAGTAGTGACTCGGCCCGGTTTCGCACGGGTATATTATGAAAGTTATAAACAAAACGTAGTGATGTGAATACCAACACCATACAGTTGAAAAATTTTATAGTTATTAGTGGTCTAACATGTCGGATATATACGTTGAAATGAGAACCTCCTCCGTTTTTTCGTCGGTTGATTAAAGAGTGCAAGTCGCCCTAAAATGTTGGATAACGAAACCTGACGTTTGTATTGTGTATTTAGGGGGAAACATGATAAAATTCAGGATTACCTGCCTACCTTTATAGCGTTACAATAATGGATTAAATATCTAGTTAGTTTGCATGGAAATTAATATAATATTATTTTTATGCCATTTCAAATAATTTAAATGTGCAATTTTAGGATTGGATGATGATAAAGTAAAAATGTTGAAAAACACGAGACTCATATTTGCACCATGTACACATGAAAAACTTTGAACGCTGCATCGATCGTCAAGAGCGCGGAATATCGTGATTTTAATAATTATTTAAGATTACGAAAGGTTAAATAATTTTCAGAACTGGAAATTAAGAATTTGAAGTTTGTGTTAAAACTGGAATTGTAAATTATCAGTCTCGTGGTCGACCCTATAACGATGACTTAGCTGGTTCAATCTACAGAAAAGTTAAATACTTTGATTTTTACAAATTACTATCATCAGTTTCGAATTTGAATACAAACACTATAGACAACGCTCGTAACCCCTAATGAGATTATTCGTCTACCATTTCGTCATCCATAAGTATTTTAATGTTTAAAAACGTTCGTGACAAGTGACTAAATGAATTGTTTTTATGTAAGAGATCATTCAGTCGAACGTCGAGTCATAAAATCTTAGTTTTTTAATCATAGGCGCAGTGTCATGTGTTAGCGACATGATCGCGAAGACGTGCGCATATCAAATACTTTATCTTTGTCACACAACGATTAATTAATCTGCGATCGCAGCGCACGGCAACTGGCAACAAGCGACAATAGTGTTAGCTGTAGTACATTTAGATCGTGTTGTGTCAAGGATTGTAGTGCACCGGGCGAATGTGACCCGCAGTGTCAGGTGGACGGCACTCAGCCCGGCAGACGGCGAGGCTCGCCACGATCGATCGCCGAGTACCCGCCACCTACACCCGCACCCCACTGCACTGCCACTCACCTTCGGGATGTAGTCTCTGCGGGTCGAACCAAGCATCTGCAAAGAAGGCTGCGTGTTAGCGGGTTAGTCGCGAAGGAAAGCCAAGCGAGCCGTCACCGGCACTTACGTGGGTTGAGGACGCTGCAGAGGGAGGGCCCGGAGCACGCCATACTTAATTTACGTAATATTAGGAGGGATTGACAGGCGGCGGAATGGCGCGCGCCGCGCCCGACACTCGCGTCGATACTGGCGGGCTCGGCGCATGGCCCTCCCCCTCCGTCCTCCGGGCCGCGCATGCGCGTTGCCCTCTCACCATCACTGCGCACCTTCCACTCCTGGCCCAGACCGCTGCATCACCGCGACATCACCCCATAACCGTACTCCTCGAGCTCGACCAGGACCACGACGGAGTGGAAGGGCTAACAGGACTTACGAGGCTTTAAAGGCAGCAAGCATGCACGACCGATTATTATCGAACATTTACATATTATACATGTAATATTATACACAACATAATAAATATAATAAATACACAAATACAAGATTTAAAATATATAAAGATAATCCCCATCTCCTGTTAGTGTTAGATCTTGAAGTTACTACACAATTAATAAGTACAATATCAGTAACTGAAACCGGTATTATCATAACTGACCTAAACCACCAAGCCATTAGTTACCCATTGATAAGTATAATTTAAACATAAAACACATACATGTTAGCGAAATAATTTATGTACTGTTTACGTGCATTTAAAATAATTGAAAAAATAATATTGTCATATTACAAGTAGCAAAAGCAACAATTATTATCAGCGTATAGGGTTTTAAAGACATTGATTTGGAACTGAGAGTAGAACAAATAATCAAAGTCACTATAGTCATCGAGCTCAAAGCTGCAACCTTGAGTTGCTTAGCACCGATCACGTGAACACGTCACCAACTCTACCAAGTTCAAGGATACATTAAGCAGCACTAATAAGACACTATTACGTTCTATTATTCTCATATCCAGAGTGATTTTTCCAAGATTTAACAAGATGTCTGTGGAATTCGAGTGTATCGAATTTAAAACGAATAATTTTCTACCCAATAAGCATGTTATTTTTAAAAATTCATGAACTACACACCATACACCTATACACTCCTTAAAAGCGCTTTTTAATTTTAGGGATAAACATACGATTTAGGAGACAAAATCTACTTATGCTTCATTCACTTATAAAAGTTTAAACGAAAATGGCAAAAGTTGGAAAAAATCTTTTACGGAAGTTAAGATTAATTTTAGAAACTTGGAACGTCCACAAAAAGGTTTTGACAAAACGGATTGTTGAATTTCCGCTAGTGAGCGAATACTACAAGAAATTTAGTTAAATCCTGAGATTAAAAGTTTTTTAATCTCAGGATTGGAGGGCAAACAAGCCCACGAAATTCATGATGATAACAATACTCCTATAGACCCTGAAGGTGGTAATGGTATGTAAATGTATGTCGCAAATCTGTCACGGCAGGAAAGTAATTGCATTATATTATTTAAAGGAAAGAATGAGTCTAATTAACGACCCCTTTTAGAAAAATATCCCTTTAAAAACGTCGAGGGCGTGAAATAATAATTTACATTGATTCACCTGCCCACAACACGACACTGAGCACGAGCTGACTCATGTGCTTGGACATTACGTCATTAAAGTTCCTAATAATCCAAATTATACGATGAAAAAAAAGTTTTTATTACTTGTAATCGTCGGATAAGATAGTTTAGCGATAGTGAACCATATCTCTCGAACTGTCGCAGTACTGAGTCTAAAACGGGTCGTCAGTTGTCGCTTTGGAGATAAATAGCATCGGATATAGTCTAAACCAAAACGACAAATGAAACATCGAACAATGCAGCGGGGAACAAAAAGTATGTGTGGTGCGACAGTGACGGGTGCCGAGTTATAAATACATAGTCGCGGGCTGAGAGACACGCGGCCAGCACGGCATCACCCCGCACACCTGCACATTATGGCCAATAAAGATATCAATCAGATGGTCTTTTCGAAGCAGAACACTTAAAAAAATGCATGAATCGTACACATACATACACCAAGTCTCAAGGCAGAGAATAACGAGTGACAAATGTTACGATTCCTACATAGTTGCCTAGTTTCCTAGAACACTCTTCATACAAACATGCCGGTTCGTAAATCGTAGCTTACAGAATGTGTGTTATAAAAACAAGTGACACAAAAATGCAAATCATGTTTATAGTATTTCTTGGACTAAATATGTTTTTAACTAATAAAGAAAATTGAATCATAAAATAATCTTAGCCTGCATTAAAAACGAGAGGGAAAGATAAAATACACCTTAGTGCACTAAGATTTTGGCAAGAGCCAAAATAATAAATATCAACGACAAAATATTGTACGATTCGAATTGAATTAGTAATCATTTTAGATAATTATTTTTCTCTCCTATTATCAAAATAATAGGATGCTGCTGTTGCTGCTGAAAGTTTCAAGCAGATGCAAATAAAAATGATTATTGATTGGAAGTTATCGTAAACTAATTGTATACCTATTTGAAACAATTCTCATATTTTCGTATACACTGATATACGTTACAATACAATTACAGTAGAATTTAACATTTTATATTGGACTTTTCAGACAGAGTAGAAAGATTATTCATAAATAATAACAGTAATAAATAAACTCCAATAAAGTAAGTGAAAACGACGCATTAAGTCTAACGCCGCAAAATTATGAGTCACGAGACAGCGGCAACTGCTCAGGGCTCTTGCATAATAATGACATTTGTGCCCTTACTACTTACTTATCTCAGAGCGTCTAACCATTAAGCGATTAAGAATATTTCAATAAAAAAAATTAATAACTATTTAGTTAATTCATAATTCCCCTATGAGGTTTGTGGATGTATTACACAATTGGTATTTAAACCTTGATAGGTATTCAAATCCATAATAACTGTCTGTACTTTTAAAGTTTGCCAGTTTGCCCAAGTGCAAAATCCATTTTACATCCAGCAAAAGCAAATATTTCCATGATTTAAAAACAAACACAACACAAACGTTAATTCATATACGAAAAATATTCGAGCTATCGTATTTAAAACGTAGTAACAAATTATTATCTAGTAAATATAAAAAAATGCAACTTTAAGATGGCTAACGAGCTTCTTGCAAAATGTCTAGCTTTTCATAAAATAATTGCTTTCCAATATATCAACAAAAATATAATTAGTCTATACTATCTTATAGTAGGTAAAACTTTAACACTAGCGTCATCGGAAGTTAGTGATCCAATGATTAACCCTCGTTAGCCTAACTAATCAGATCTATACTTATTTTCTTAACAGCAAGTGGTCACCAAATCATACGAACTTTTATGATCGAACGAAGACAAGGCAGGGTTCTACTGACAGAGCATTAATGTGATAGAGACACATTCCTGTATTTTTAGATATGGATGGTTATCAAACATTATCATGTAATTAGGTATAATAAGTTTCAAGGTTAAAATTCAAGTGTCTAGTAGTAAGTATGAGTTCATAAAACAAACAACTGCACTTCGCAAACAATCTGATAAAATAACGTCATCAAATTGACTGTTGCTGTGGAAAATTTAAGAACAACTTCAATTTCTTTTAAGTGGTTATATGAAAGGTAACCTAGAATATAAACAGGTGCAGTTTATTTATCACTTTTGACGTAACTTGGGCGTGAAATTGAAAATCATCATCATTCATAGTTATAGCGATTGCATATTTTTTAATTGAATTCATATTTTAATTACATAATTCTTAATTTTTTTTTTTTAATTTCATCGTCAATAATAGAATTAAATTATAAAACATTTAACTGTGAAAAAAACTACAAAATGCATAATCAAAGAAAATTACATGTTTCAGACACTCAACTAAAATAACAATTTAACACCATTGCAAAAAATTTAAGTGAAAATATGACCCATATTAGGTACCGGATATATAATGAATGATGGATATAAATATTACAAATTAATCGCTAACAGGAGCAACGAAGAAAAATTGTCAAGATAGTAGAAAGGAGAAGATCGAAAAGAGATTCAAAAAAAGACAGACGTGACGTATGGTTTGTCTAATGCCATTCGTTATGAAACGATGATTTCCTCTTCGTTAAATATTATCAATTATTATAAATTAAAGTTTTAAATTTAATTAAAATTCAGTGATGACCCCTAATGGCTGCAAGGAACTTTGTTTCTCCTACAATAAAGTTGTAACAAGGCATAACTATCGTTCAATACGAAACTGTACAATGTACGCAGTGAATATAAAATCTGTCTCGCCTACTGGTAGCCTCGCAACGATCTACCCTTACTAATAATAATGGCTATAAACTTTCCCAATGACTCATTCGCACGGCCGCCAGTGTTGTCTATATTAGGGGAGGCTTTTGAATTGTTGATTAGAATAACACATGATATTAACACACCAATGAGCTAATTCTGGTAGGCACTACTACTCTATTATAATCGGATAAATTAAAATACGCAGCTCTTAAATTCATAACTTACTTGTTTTGTATTAAATTCAGATTCGTTTTTAGTCACTGTCCGCCGCTGCAGTGTTACTACAGCCATATTACTTAAAGTGCACGCAAATTTCAATTCAATCGATTATAGTCCGCAGACTTCAAATAAATCAACGCTGAATTCAATAAAATTCAGTGTCAGTTGTCAGTCAGTCAGTAGAAGTAAGTTGCTTAATTCAAAAACAATTTAGATTGTGGTATATCTAAATTATGTGAACACCATGATCGACTTTTGACATTTCAACAATTAGCATCATATTTCACTCAACTCACTAACTTAATAACTGACTCATTTAATGAATTACGTCCATTAGTGAAAGCTATGAAAGTGATATACATAGAGTTGAAGCTTTGTAGTATTGTATTTGATTTAGATTTCAAGTAATACACATCATTAATATAAGATACTAAGTAGATATAAAGCGAATTTATCATTCGTCGATCACGAAGTTATACTGAAGTCAAATAAAATAGCAATATAATTTTTAACCTTTTCGTCAAACCACAGAGCCCTAAAGTCCATCATAAAACTTTATCTATTCCAGTTACTGATACTGTTAATCTTAAAAACACCGATTGACACTCGACAAAACATTAAACGAATTTGGCAGGAAACAAGATATTTGAAGATTACGATTTAATTTAAATCCCAAAACTGAGTTAACAAAACGGCAAGATTTAGAATATTAGATATAAAAGTATAATTGAATTAAAACAATTTTAACGTGTTAGTTTAAAATTATTCTAGAAGTTGTAGAATCAAAAACTTATAAATCATCCGATGAACGTGTATTGTGCTGTTAAACTGAAAAATCATCCAAAAAGTTGTTGGCATAACATCTTGTTGAAGCATAGGTTATCGAGTAGGAAGTAGTTTTAACATTCACATGTTCAAGAAGTTGATATGAACATGTCTACAAGTAGACAGTATGTCTGTGTGGGGGGCGGCAGTATCGATCGACTCCTGCCCCCAATGTAGCCCGTCATTGCGTATTTTACGGTCTGGACTTTTCTGTTAAAGAACCAATCAACTAACATAATCATGAGATTAATTTTCGGCATGTCTCCTCGTCGGTAGAATAGGAAATCTTACTATGATATAATCAGTACGTTGTCGGATGTTGGTAGAATACTACACTGGGAGGATATACTTAATATTTTATCTTAATGCTAGAGCTATCACAATGACAATAGAGTTGTCTTAAACAAACAAGTAACTGATCATTTTTATATTAGTCTATAGTCTAAGTAAAATGTCATCGAAATCACTCTAATCACAAGTATGTATTTACGTTTTGATTGGTTAGTTGCACATATTTCTTTTAAATATAAAGAAATTAGCCAATAAAAGAACTGCAGCAGATTTACAAAGTTCCGTAAAAAGATAGATAAAAATAAATAATAGTCATTCTATACATGTGTATCGAAAAGTTATGTCGTGATCGAAATTTTTGTATCTATAAACTTGTTTCCAGTGACTTCACACAAAAGCTTTCAACTAACCAATTATCGTTTTTATAATTAATAATTAACGTTTCCTCTTTAGTCTGCACCCTGTTTGATCTAAGTCCAACTCACTTCGACTTTTTATTAGGAATTTAACTCAAGGAAATAAGAAATTATATCATTATAATGAAATGATAGAATTTCTTGTTATCTCACTAAAATTTCCCGCGATTTTATAAAACAGATTTATTTCTATTATTATATTAAATTTAAATAATTAGGTAGGATATCATTTTTGGTACTATAACAAAAAGTGCGAGTCGGACTCGCGTTCGAAAAGTTCCGTACCATTAATTGTAAAAAGATTAAAAAATCACGTTTGTTGCATGGGAGTTGCCTTTGTATATTAACTTTACCCTATTTTAATGTTTCATTGTTAGAGCGGCAAAAGAAATAAACCCTCTGTGACAATTTCAAATTTCTAGCTATCACAGTTCACAAGATACAGCCTGGTGACAGCCAGACAGCCAGAGGGATGTTACTAAAAGACCGCTTTTACAAAGAAAAGTCTAAAACAAAAAGACATCATCAAAATAAGAACTATGTTAATTGAGTTAGAAGTGAAGTAATCCAATTAACTGATGAAGATTATCTGGTGTGAGAGCTTTACCCTCAAAGTGATGGTGACAAACAACGTCACAACGAAGCAGGTACTTAAAGAAGCTTTTTTGATGCGTCATTAAATACTTGTGTAAACAATGAGGGTGTGACGTGACGCAGCTCAAGCGAGAATTAAACAAAGGGGTTTGTTGAAGTATTTTGGTAAAATTAGGTCAAATATCTTCAGCAACCAGATAGAAGTGTCATTCATGTTGAACAATAGCGTTAACTTTACCTCAAGCAATAACTTGTATGGTACATTCTTGCCCTGATTGCTAACTCATGTTAATCAGTATATTAGATCATACTCTACCTGGTCCATGACGTCATCTATCACATTATGGGAAACGTTAAATGGTAGCAGATGTGAATCAAACAAAAATTAATTGACGCATCCCATATGAAACTGGCTCTATTACATATTATGTAAATTCCTTAAAGTACTTATATGAATATCGAAATAATTAAAAATCTATCGGAAACTAATGCAGCATCACATTTCATGCTCGGCCATTTTAATGGTAACCTAAATAGAAGTTGAAATCTTACAAGTTTACTTTTGTCTTACGGAATGCCTACGTTCATTCCCGGCGAAAAGTGCTAAACGTTAAAACTGAAAATCATGACGTAATGTTTGTCTCATGGCAAATTTTATAGATATACATCACCAATAATCTTCCCGCCACCTATTATGAAGTAAATTAAAGCCAAAAGTGGACCAGCACCCGTCACCAAAAGCATTATCAAGATTAAATATTAACTTACGTGAGATAGTGTCACCGTCTGATGCCATTTTTAAGAAGTCACTTTGAAATCACTGAAATTGTTGTGTTCAGATTTATTTCGTTTCTTGCACAAACAGCACATCCGAATTGGAGAAGCCTTGGAATTGGTCTGGGACGGTCCGATCGAACGTCAGTCCTCGACTGTGCAATCCTCACTTGTGAGCGTGGAGCGCTTCCTAACTCCTAAAATTAGCTACATTACCACAGCAACGTGCGTTAGATGCGTATCAATACATTTACAGTTTTTATCTTTTTAATAAAATACTCGAAAACGCTTTATCTTATATTATGATATGCGCTGAAATAAATTCTCTTTCATGTACTATTTCATCATTCGTTTTAATTTGTTTAGATTTAGGAAGTAGTTGTAGCCAATTGGTAAAATAAATATTCCTATAACATCGTATTTGACCGCCTCGCTGGTCGAGTGGCTAGCGTACACGCCTAACCGCATCGACTAACTGCAAGGCTCGAGTTTGATACCCGACGGAGACAGACATTTGCGTGATGAACATAGATGTTTGTATTTCCGGGTTTGGCTGTTTATTAAATTTATTTTTGTATCTATTTAAGTATCGTTGTCTAATACCCATAACACAGGCATTTAATTAGCTTACTTTGGGGTTAGATCAACTTGTGTAACTTTTCCAATAATATTTATTTATTTACTAGCTGACCCGGTGAACTTAGTTTCGCTGGATACATGAACATCAATCAAACGTTTGACAGATAAGAACAGTTTATTTGGGAAAATCATATTGTCGTTTTAGTATTTTATTTGCAATTTTGCTATATCTTCTCATCGTTTAAAGCTTCCCTGGACTTCCACGAACATTTCAAGATCAAAATTAGCCAAATCGGTTCCGCCGTTCTCGAGTTTTAGCGAGACTAACGAACGGAAATTCATTTTCATTTATATATAGATTAATTAAAAGAGCTATCCGACAAAAATATTACATGTTCCGTTTATCCGTTTACAAATAGTAAAATCTTTCAAATAATACAACTCAGGTTTTAAGGAAATTGTCTAAAAAATCTAACTTCATCAAACGAACTACTGAGTCTCTTGATATAAGAGTGTGAACAACGATTTTTTTATGATATTGGAAGGCAAACAAGCAGACGGATTTTCTGATGGTGAGAAATACACGTCGCCTATCGACACCAAAGGTGGAACTGCTGCGTTGCCAACCTGAAGGTGGGATGGTAGGCCTCTTGCGTGAGTGAGTTTTATCTTTATATTATCCTATCAATACTAAACATCTATACCTATGTGTATGTGCCTCTCTACTGACACATCTAATCTGCAGATTTGATTCAAGAGGAAACGGAACTATTAATAACCTAATCTATGTTATATTTTTTGTTGGTACAATATTATCTCTCATTTCTTTTAAGCTTATGTAAAGCGTAATCTTGTAAATATTGATTTATGTAAACTCCAAAACAAGTACCTTAAGGTTGTATTGAAACGTATGTAACTCCAAGTATAACAAACAAATAAAATTGGAGTGTATTATTGTAAATATTACAATAACCGCTTTTTACTAATTGCATACCAAATACACCATACACCAAAATATATTTTAGAATTTTTGTTTGTCTGTTCCCTCACTTCCCACTAATCTCTGAAATGGCTGGACCGATTTTGATGGGACTTTGGGACAGCCGTGTAATAACGAGTAGCTTAAGCTACTTTTATTTAGTTTAATTTAATCGCGAACACATTTGTTAGCTTTATGAAGCAATAAAGTATGGTAAAAAATACCATTAGGTACTATTTCATTTTCTTATTAATCTTTTCGCTTCGATCGCGCCTATTGTTATCCCTACTAATATTATAAATGTAAAATTAACTCCGTCTGTCTGCCTGTCCGTCGTAACAACGCTTTCACACCTAAACCACTGATCAGATATTGATGAAATAAGGTACAAAGATAGAGTTAACCTAGAAGAAGAACATAGGCTACTTTTTACTGCAAAAAGGGAAGCGGGTAGAATAGGGGATGAATAGTTGTATGGAAATGTTTTGATGTATAAATATAATCAATTCGTTTTCATTTTACATCCGTACCTACTAATATTATAAATGCGAAATTAACTCTTGTCTGTCTACAAATGGCTTGAGGGGATGAATATTTGTATGGAAATGTTTTGATGACGTTAATATATAACCAATTCGTTTTCGTTTTACAATTGCCTAGATTTTGTTTGTATGATAGTCACACGCGGGCGAAGTCGCGGGCAACATCTAGTAATATCAAAAGAAGGCTATAATATTTCCGAAGACCATTTTGATTGTCTGCCTGATAGCTTTTCATCTAGGAAACATATCTTTAGAAGACATTAACATACTGTTTGAATGATACTCGACCTAAAGAAAGAAAAACTACAGGTCTCTATAGTCAAAGGTAATGCCGTTCTGTTGAGCTTAAATTTGGGAAATAGTTTCTTCGATCCTAAAATCAATGGGATCTTATCAAACCTTGGCTAGTTTCTTCGACCCAAAAACCAATGGCGTCTCAGTAAACTCTACCTACGAGCGGATGAATATTCATTGTGACGGAGGCTCACGTCGATGACTCAGTGGCAGACAAAACAAAGTGCAACCTTGTAATGTAAATGCGATTTGGAATTTCGTCATCAACCGATATAACGTGGAAAATGAAACGAAACAATAACTCTCTAACTTCAAATTTAGGTAGTAAAATAAAACATTCTATAAGTACACGGCCAAGTGCGAGTCAGACTTGCGCACGAAGAGTTCCGTACCATCATCTATACAAACGGCAAAAAAACACAATTGTAGTATGGGAGCACCATTTATATATTACTAGCTGTCCGTCCGAAGCTTCGCCCGCGTGAATTATTTTGATAATACAGACAACTTTCAAAAGGGTAGACATTTTTCCGACTTATAATACTAATCGCGTAAAAACATATCCTCTTTTTAATGTAGTGGTTAAAAAGTAGCCTATGTCCTTCCTCAAGGTTTACTCTATCTCTGCACAAAATTTCTCAAAATCGGTTGAGTGGTTTAGGCGTGAAAGCGTAACAGACAGACAGAGTTACTTTCGCATTAATAATATTAGTACGGATTTAGTTTATTCTGTTTTTAGTATTTGTTATTATAGCGGCAACAGAAACACTTATTCTGTGAAAAGTTTCAACTGTCTTATCACGGTTCATGAGACACAGCCTAGTGATAGACAAACAGAAATCTAATGATACAATATCCTTTAAAATAATTTTAGTAGTTGAAGGATTTTTTCGAATGAAAATTAATAATTTTACTTTATAATTTATGTTAGCTTCGAAATGACTGTACAGAATTTGATTAAACTTCGTAACGTATAAGTCTACTAGCCATTGCTCGTGGCTTCGCCCGAGTATAAAAAGTTCTATAGTCGAAATCTGAAAGTTACGAATTTTGCTCTAATTTTGTTTAATAGTGTCGGAATTTATCCTGAACAGACATATTCCCACTAAATTTCGATTCCAATCAACAAACTGCTGAAGCGACTTTAAAAATGTTTTTACCTTGAGATTATTAAACAATTTTAAATCAGATGTGAGTATGATATTAGGATGTTTGAAAATTAATTAAACAATTCAAGTGGTGAAATCAAGTCACAAGCTTTTCACACAATTTGTATTATGATAGTTTTTCAAGTGGGTTCCATTGTCTACTGTTTCAAGGATCTGTATTTTTGCAACTCATTAAAAACTATTGCAATCGCAGATCATCTGTTACCGATGGTAATGTTACTTTGTGTAATTTATAATTATCACGCTGCAAGAGTCAGTGTCGAGTTTTGAGCACACTTCCTTCCGCATGCAGTGAAAGGCGTGCGTTTTCAGTGGATACCGTTAGATGGTCGGAGCGACTACAGTGCGGTCAACGCTCTTGCCGCTCCGCCAGTCGCCATCACCGGCTGCTGCGACCAGCCTCGTGCCTATCAACCTACCCCGACTAATATGACTCACTCTTAACAAGCCATCATTAAATACACAAAAACTTTCTTTGTTTATATTCAAGAAATATTTCTTTAACCCTCCAGAAGGCAAACATCTGGTTTACTCGAGTTGGCTGACCACTAAGGACCATAGATGCCACCGATGATGTAATAAGCGTACTTGATGTAATAACTTTCTACCGATACACCTAATGCAGTCGGATAGGTACATGTATTTTCTAAACGAAACTAAATACGAAAACATCTACCACACAACAAAAAAATACTGTACAATATTGGACAGCTGCTACTTTGTTAAAATGAAAACTTTGTAGCGACAAATTTTTAGAGGAAATTTCGCGTATCCTAGAGATTAATCTTTGCGCATACATGATATCATCACTTATCTAACTCGACGTAGCTCTAGGATAAATAATGTCGCAGTGTTGCACTTTACTAGATATTGTAAGATATTTTTGCAGCACTCTCTCCATAAACACGTTCGATGAGGTCACTCCGACAGGAATAGTATCAAACCAATGAATTCATATTTAAATCTGTATCTAGAAATAAGGTATGTATATGGGACCGAAATGTGGCTCACCTAATCCCATCTGGCAGAATATGACCTCCGCTTCGATGACGTGGGCTATGGGCGCGCGTGGGGGCTCCGGCTTCGCTTCGGGCTGAGTACCAGCAGGAGGCTGCGGGCTCGGAGCGATGTCTGGTTTTGAGGTAGGGGCGACTGCAGGCTTCGGACTCGGAGCTTCCAATACTGGCTTTGGCACAGGAACTTCCTCAGGTTTGGAAGTGATCGGAGTAGGGACCACTACTTCAGGTTTCACTTCAGGCTTTATATCTACAAGGGGCTCTGACTTGGGGGCTGTAACTTGTATTGGTGCCGTTAATGGAGTAGAGTCGAATGCCATGGGCTTAGGATCAGAAACAATTGGTGCTGGTTCAGGTGTAATAGATACTAAGGGTTCAGGAGCGTGATCCACCGGCTGCGGGCGGTGGAAGGGAGACTCGCCAGCGGTATCTGCGTCGGACTCGCTATCAGTGAACTTGTCGGCCATGTGCTCAGCTCGCTCCGTGACAGAGGGCGCGCGCTGGCTATCCACGAACAGATCCCGTTCCATATCCAAGAAGTTCTGGGTGACGCTACGAGCAGCCCCATGTGCCCCCTGAATTGCAGACTCTCCCTCTTCCTTTTTCCCTTCTCTATCTAAATGTTCAAAATCATCAGTCGAATCCTGTTCACGTTTCATGGCCGTGTCGGAGATTATTGTGTCTGGCTGGACGTTGTCACCGCTCGCAAGCCCCGCTAGAAGTTTATCTGCGTCCATTTCGAACAGAAGAATTGATAAAGTTTAGACTAAATAAGATCGATAGAGGGTGCGGTAACACGAACGTGACAAGTGCAAAGGAGGGTCTAGCCGTGCCTCCTCGCCGGTTCAAACTGAGGTCTGCGGTCTGCGCGCCGCTTGCCGGCTGCCGCTGCACGACGTCACTCAGCACGACAAACGGTATTACTCATCACAGCCGGCCCGCTAGTTTAAAGTTGCGACCATTGAATTTGCTAATATATTTTATACGGATATAAGAAGAAAGCCTTTACAGTTGAAATTGAAATAGATTTTAAGTTATAAACTTATTAAAAAAATTGATAAATAATTATAGTAGTAAGTTAAAATATTATTAAGAATACGCAGTTAGTCCTGATAAAATGTACAAATTATTGACTTTGCTGATTTGCCGTTCTTTACTGTTTTACCTACCATTCCGTGATTCGCGTTTAATTTCAACCAATCGAAATACATGCGTTCTGAAATAAAACATTAAAATAATATCAGCAATTCTACTGTATAAATAATCTTAATACAATTTAAATATTTCTTTAGCATTTTGGGATCGATTAAAATATACTATTTTTTAAATGTGTTCTTTTAGTTTGTTTTTTTTTTTAATTATTTAACAAACAATTTAATTTTATCTTCGTAATAGTTATTTATCAGAGCCACTCACAGCATCGTGATTTAAGCTATTAAGAAGTGATACTTTAATACATGAATTGCTAGTTTCTTGAGCTTAAATTTAATGTAATGTTTTTGGACACAATACGTAATAAAAAACAACATTTGACATTAAAGTTTACATCAGTAAGTTCCAATAGCAACGGTGAGCTTTAAAACAATGGAATGCTTTAATTGGTTATCTTAATGTTACAATTCCGAGCCATAGCTTAATCGTTTGTCAATTTGATTTAGACCGATAAAACAGAGTACTTTTTGATTGGTTATAAGTATCGGACGTGAGTTTATTGGTCAATAATAACTGTAGTAGATACGAATGTCACCGAAATGTCAGTCTTTTTGGTGGAAACTGAAAAGTGACAACTGACATTTTGCGATTCGCATTTCGGATCAGTTGTATTCGCTGAGCGAATGTCGTCTTCTTGATGCCGAAAATTCAAATTCAAAATAGAACTCTCAGTTAATAAAGGGATTGAATTAAATAAAAAATAAACGTTTGATGATATTATTGTTCCAGTTTATTCTATGTAATTTGAAAGAATGTCTGGTATAGAAGATAGTGGTAGTGCAAACTTTAAACAATCGGTAATCCAAGAGAAAGTCCCGCAGTGTGGTGAAAAAAATGAACTTGTATTAAATGGGAAGATAAACCGGCATTCAAATGGATTCACTACATCTCCACCAAAAGGAAATGGAGTGGTTGTAAGTCGACTTCTGTTTTTCTAACCTTTTATAAATCACACATCCTCGTACAGGAATATATCCATTATTGGTTATGGGCCGTGTTTAATTAAACTGTCTGCTGGGAAAAATAAGTATAATATAATATATTTTATATATGTACTAATAATTATGTATCAAATGTATTCTTGTTTATAATATCCACTTGGATTGAATTGAAACAACTATGACTTGAATTGAAACTTGATTTAAAGGTCACTATCATTAAATATTAATCAATAATATATATGACAAGACTTCAAGAGACTAATCTATGTTTGTAAAAGTGAATAGAATGTGAAATAATGACATTACCTAAAATTTAATCAAGCATAACAAGCCTTTGGCTTAGCCCAGCAGTCTTCTAAAAAATCTCAATATTTTAAATTTCTCCCTGATTTTGATTTATTTACTAACTTCAGAAGTGGTCGGAAGTAATTTCAAATCTAATATTGTATCCTAACAATGGTTGCCATTAAGATTCTACTCAGTTTAAGCAAGTTCTACAGTTATGAACTTATGGCTAGTGGTTTTTTCCGTAAAGTAATAAATCATTACTCTTATCATTACAGAATATATTTATACTATTAGACCTTTAAAAAAATTGTTAATTTAAAACACGTTTTAAGGAATTCATACTATTATTCTTCAGTGCCTGGTGGATTGTTATTGTATACACACTTTAAATCACACCTGTACTTTTTAGGGTACCATACCATACTGTCTGTCATTAGATTCTATCTCATGAACTGTGACAGCTAGACAAATGAAATTTTGAGAGATAATGTATTAACAAAAGAATAAAGTATATATGTAATAAAGGCTCCCATATACAAGTGTCATTATTAATTACGTTGTTTCTCGACATTACCCTCAGGATCCGGGTAAATCATCCTATGGACTAAGGACAGAGAGAGGGTTGTAACCCTTGATTTTTTTCCTTCTCACATGATTTTTGTATGGCATTGCGGAATAATGAATTACAATCTATATTGAAACAGTATGAAACTAATGCCGTACAAAATGAAGTGACCAAATTTACCCTGGAAATTGTTAGAAAATTAAAAACAAATTACTGAATTTGTGGCGCACCATTTTTTTGCGGCACTACATGCTTTTTTATTATTTGTCATGGTTCTTTCAATGATGACAATGCCGTACAAAAATAAATTACCAAAATGTTCACACTCTACCTGCACTTTTGATCTCTCACCTGCACTCATTTGGACAGCTAACAGGTGACGGTATAGTGCTGAATTTTATTATCTTATGCTCTTATATTGTCCTATATATGTTACCTGGTGGTTCATATGACCCATCTATTTTTTGACATGGGCCTGTAGTCTATTATACATTTTATGATAAATATAGATAAGACTAAGTAATAAATAATTGGGGTACATCTTCAATTTATTGCAGTGCTCTTATGATCTGTTTTTACTAATATTATAAATGAGAAAGTCGTTTATTCTACTTTTACTTACATCAAAATGAAAATGTTTTATCATACAGTTTTTATGTGTGCTAAAAGTTAGGAGGCTGGAGAATAATATAGGCCAATTTTTTTATCTCAATTTATACCCAAATTTCTGAGGGAGAATTAAATAACCTTATTATGCAGACAAGATGGTTTTAGTATTATTTTTTTTGACCGCCTTGTTATTCGAGTGGCTAGCGTACACACCTAACCGCATCAACTAACTGTGAGGATTGGGTTCGATACCCGACGGGGACGGACATAGATGTTTGAATTTCCTGGGTTTGGGCCTTTATTAAATTTATTCTTGTATCTATTTAAGTATTTTTATGTATTAGTATCTTGGTCTAACACCCATAACACAAGCATATAATTTGCTTACTTTGGGGTTAGATTAATTTGTATTAGTAGAAGATCCGAACCTAAACCGACCTTCACCGAGCTGATAATAGAATAAAACTTATATTATAATAAATT
>DVZL01001222.1:0-18563 GCA_018236625.1 Lasaia peninsularis
CCCTCGCCCCCCTCCCCGCGCGCTCCCAAACAGGACTTGGATTCTGTGGACTTATGAAACCCCACCGCGTCTGCCGCAGCGCTCTAGTCTTTTTCCTTACACACAACCATGCCGAGTATTTCTGTGATCGAACGAACGAAAAACTGTTCATTCACCTTCGTTTGTTTGGTTTGTCCCTGTCATTACTCTCATTCTTCTTATATTTACCATTATCATACAAAATGTATACATCTATAGACAGTACTTGGTCTTCACTTGAATGTAACATTTAATTGAAATAATCTAGCACTGGTCCTTGCTTTCCTTTCTTATTACTCGCATTAGTTTATCTTCGAAGGCTTAAGAACTAAAACAGATCAATAGATTGACAATGTGACCAGCCTTCTAACTTCAAATTTTATAAATTTCAGACACGCAGTCACTGTCACACATATGTCCTAATTTCATTTTATGCACGCTCATGTTTTTATATACAAACATCAAAATCATTATAAATACCGCTCCTATCACAGTGCCTTAGAGTAATAAAACATACGGGTATTTCTGAAATCCCTTCCGAAGCTTTATCTTGTGCTATTTAAAACTTTGTTTTTTTTTTAAGAATAAAAATTGCGCATTGGTTGTCTTAAACCCCAAGTGAAACTCGAAATATTAAAATTCGTTTCTCAATAGCATTTTTATCCTTTTAAGTTCTAAAATCAATCTGATTTAAGAACAGGCGCGACCGTTCATCATAGGTTAACATCGTAAATGTACTTAAATATTTGAAATGTGTAGAATTTGAAGTTTTTTTATATATATTTTCGCCCAAAATACACTTGTTACCCTTGCTGCTTTAAATTAAGCTCGATCAAATTCCAATCTCACTTCAAATAAATCCTGAAAAAAACTTTAATTTTTCCCAAATGGAAACATTGTATGATATATCCTCCTGAAATATCCTTTTGGGAAAAATAGTAAGTGCCCTTATCTCAGGTGACGCCTTATCTGGAATGATATTTTTTAATTATCACCGAGTTATGTCAATATTCAATGATAAATATTCCTCGTATAATCAATCAAAATTAAGTTAAACATTCATTCATTTTGATTCTGATTTTTTTTTCAATTCAATAAACAATCTAAAGAGACATTATTACCTCAGTTTCTCTATCAAAATCAATAATCACTAAAAATGTCTTCATAACACTACACTACACTGTAGTAAGTAGTATCTCTTACTACATGTAGATTAGTCATACATGTAATAAGGCAGAGCGTAAAATTTAAATAAAATATTGTATTTACTATTACTGAGGAATATCACCAATGATATCAAAATCACATGGTGATTCTTAAAAAATGTCACAGCTGATCTCTTTCCCTGTTCTCCCAATCGACTGAGCGCTGCTCCGCCTTAGTGGTCTTGAAGCCCACAAGGTCTGTTCTCAAAAGACGAAAATGTACAATATAAGTTCGGGAGTAATGTTTGTGAATGTCGTCACGAACGACCCGTTTTATTAGACGGCATAATGTCGTCGAAACTCGTATTGTGATAATGTTAATAGATTTAAAAATTCGTATTATATTATTGCCTATATTAAATTATATTTGTTGATCGAGAGTATATATTGATAGATATTTATTATGGTACATAATAAGATTACTCTTTTATATCGAAAAAAGTAACGTAGCTATCTCCAATGTTCCTTTGTAATTAAGACGACGTAGTTCCGCAAACGAGAGCACCATCGCCTTGGTGTATTTAGTTTCATTTGTCTTGACACATACAGAAACCATTTTAGATATCACTCGTAGTGAATATTTGTGACGGTCTCTGATATCCATTTTGACAGCACGTAATGTGGCGCGTGTGACAGCAATAAATTTTGAATTTGACAGCTGTCAGAGTGGCTTTCAATTGTAGACGCTAATCTTGGGTTTCTTTGAAGGCGCTCTTAAATGTACAAGAAAATTCGATAAAATCTACTGAATACTATAGACATATCTTTATATTTGATGTTCTAATTCTTACCCATTGATTTGGATAACAATAGTAATGTTAATACGTGGTTTATGATGAATACTATTGTTTTTGATGTCAGTAGTCAGTTACACAGTGAAAAAATGAAAACTATAGAACAGTAACTCCATTTACTACAATAATCTCAAATGTTGGGTGCCTAATTTTTAACAGAATTTTCTTTCATTTATGAGGGCCTTAAACGAAGAGATTTTCTAGTTGTATTTAGTTTAAACTTTTCTCAGAACTTTTTGAATTCTTCATCAAGTTAACTGTTTTTTTTGTATTTTTATTGATACATATAAATGAGGATTCTCTACTGTTTGCCTCCTTTTCTTTGCACTAAGCAAAGATTTTTCTTGACAATTGGATATTTATACGTAAAGTTTAAATTTAATTGTTTTAGAGATTCTTTGTAAATACTACAGAAAATTTAGATATTAAACCCGATACTAATGATGTATATTGTATACCCTATCGTTTACAGTAATACAACATTGCAAATATTACTGTAAACGATAGGGGATACATTATAATGATTTAAAATTAAAAATTAAAGTTTTAAAATTTTTAATAAAATCCTGTTTAATATTCAAATTTTTTTAGACATTTGCAAAAAAATTATTAAGCACAGGTCCATATCTGCTAAGTATTATTTAATGCAAATAAAAATTAACCATTGGTTTTTGACATATATTTTTTATATCCTACATTTTAAAATAAGACTAGATAAACTCCTTCAAAGGCGATTTGTCTAAACAGACTATTTTATTCTTAAAAGTTGAGTTATATTCACCACCTTAACCTTAACTATATCCACAACTTTAACTAGGGCCTTTCCGAAATGTCTTAAAGCAATGTATTAAGTCAAAAGACATTTTATTGCAAACATTATTAACTGCGTGGCAGTTAGAGCGAAAAATCATTTAGTTCGTCATTGCTTTAACCTCTCTCGACTAAAAAGATCATTCTTGAGTTGATAAAGTACTCGTCATATAATGACTAATTGTATTTGTTGAAAGAAAACTGAGAATGATTAATATGTATACAAACAAATCTATGAAAGTGCTTTAACTAACTTTTTAACTCTCATATCTTAACAATAGGTGAATTGAAGTGTAATAACATCGAAAAACAATTAACTTGATGGAAAATCTACTTCATCAACCACAACAAGAAATATCTTCGTCTGTGACGATTCTTATCCCTGTTATTTGTTACTTAATTATAAATAAAAAAAAGCTTTTTAATTGTCGTCTATGTCTGAAACGTTAGTAAAATGTGCATTTAAAACTTAATTCATATTGTTAGCAGTTAAAACTCTCACAAAAATAGTTTATTTGAAAACAATGGATATATTACAAAGTGTGTTAAATTAGATTTGGAATTATTAAATTAACTCTTATCATGTTTATATTTAAAGACAAATGTTATTTTTTTTTGTAAACTAAAATTTTATTTTTTTACTCATTAAATATATTGTCTTCTCATTATTGACATAAAAGTATTGTTTTGGTATTATTAGTGTAATGCGTATTTTTAATAACACTGATTTTTAAAATAACTTATAATATAGGTACAATTTCTTAAGACTGGCGCACACTGCGGCCTATATCATTTCGGCCATCTCGTCTTTTTTTCAAATATTGTAAATTATCTACATATTATTAGCACACAGAAAGGAAAACATTTTAATAATTTTATTCAATTTAAAAAGAATTTTGTAAATACATGTAATTTTTTTAGTCAACATTTGTTTATTTTAATTTGGATATACATGTGTACATTTCACAACATCAATAACCAATAAAAATTAATTAAGCGTTTTGATTTACTTTGTAGACAATTGCTGTGGATTTCAGAGTTTAATTAAATAGCTCTGTAGTAGATACCAAATTATGGTAGATAGATATCCAACTTCTACATCATGATTCAAGACATCCTAGAGTTCCAAATATATGTAAAGGAAATTGTTTGCAAAATATGTGGTATCTCATCCAAACCAAAGGATATTATCCTTTTATATATACTTACTGAATGGGTAATCTTATTAGGGAGCGTTCAAGTATTACGTAATGCAATTTGAGGGAAAGGGTAGTCTTATAAAACATTACGATCCATTACAGTGGTAGGAGGGGGGTTCGAACAACGTATTACTTAACATCGTTTTTTATGCCACTATACACTATGCATGGCAAGAATGAGCAAAGTTTTTTGATATCTAATTCTCTTTTCTTCTAATCTTGCGTTTATTTGATATAAATGCGGGCACAGGTAGCTAAAGAATATGATAACAATATTGCGTAGCATTGAGTTATAAATTTATTTTTTAATTTAATACCGCAAACGCAATTAAAACAAAGATATTTTAACTAATTCCCGGTATTTTGTGCTTTACATTTGGGTGTTACATAACGTTTTCAGAGAGGGAGGATGGAGGAATTACGTAATTCTTGAAAGACCCCTCTTGTTGCTGGTATATTCATATTTTATTGGCAAAACAATAAATGTTGCTGTATTAGCATAGTTACCATTTATTCATATAACACAATACTTTCTCCATATCAAAATCTACTCTATTATCAAAGATAAACTGTTTATTAAATTTTGTGGTTTTATAGAAGTTACATGTTAAAAAAAATGAAAGTTTATATTTTAATTAATTTAATTAAATATTAATGATTAATTCATAATATCCAACACATTAGTGTAGTACCTTCATATCTAAACTATGTGATGGAATCAGGTAAAACAGACTGCAGTGTGCGATAGAGCTAATAATAATTGTTACATTTTTGTAATAGACTTTAAAACCAATAAACGAAAATTGCCATAAATGGTTAATTTCAGAAATGCATATCGTATATTGTGGCATTTTTAACTGCGTGCATATATACATTTGCTTTGGTATCAAAACTTTTTTAATAAAAAAATACTCTCTATATTGTATTTAATTTGAAAACTTCAAGGGAGTTGTTTTAAATTGAACTAAACAACAACCAAGTTGAATGACTACAGCGTTTGTCCTCTAATCTAGGAGTTTTGCCAAAGACGACGAGGTGACTGCCTAATCCAAATTTAAGAAGTTAAATGTGTAACAATATTCGCTTCGGAATAGTTGCAATGCTCATCAAGTATTTGTATAATCAGAATACTTGGATTACATAAAATTATGATTTAGAGATTACGTCTCTGAGCTGCTCCTAAGCGACTCGACCGATTTTAACACAACATTTACATGCCCTAGATAGCTTAGATTCATAAATCAGCTCGACAGACGGCACTACAAAGTCGGAACGAAGTTCGTCGGGTCAGCTAACATTTTACAATATGGTAAAAAGATAGGACTCACTCAGGACTAGCCAACCTCGCTTTCTGCGAGTTTTAAAGGCTTGATACTTGTATTTATATCAGCTGTTGATTTCTTTATCTGCGCTATTGACTTATAGACTGTCAAAGTCATGAACTCAGGGCTGTCAGTGTCAATTGCATGTTTATTAGTGTGGTTATGTTTACTTGGTTACCAAAAGATATTCATTTTTAAAATGAGTTTAATCAATAAATCGTTTCAAATAGTGCCATGGTTTAATAGTAATGAGTGGCAAAATGTATATGACAAGTTGTTTTCCTCGGCTTCAACAAATGAAACTAAAAAAGATGCCTTAGATACACTGTACGTCTGGAAGGCAAGGAGTCCGTTTTTACCATCGGGAATAGAATCAACTTTAAGTTTATTGGAAGTGTATCTTCAAGATGTGGAAACAGAGATGTTACAAACTGACTATTTAATCCGCCTCGCATACTCCACTGCGTTAATGCGTTATGTTAATCACATGTTGGACACAGAAACAGCTAAAGGTTCTAGTTTATATAAAGCTGCTAAGAACCTAGGAGTTCCCGACTATATTGTAGACCTTCGTCATGACACTGCACATAGTAATAAGCTGCCACCGCTTGAGTTACTCAGACAAGCAGCAATAGAAAGCTTAGAATGGTTACAAAAACATTATTGGGATGTGTATAAAACATGTGTTAATAACTACGAGATCCCTTCAGAGAAATTGGATTTATGTCAAGATAACAAAATAGTAGCCTTATTGAACTTTTGTGTATCTTTGAGTATTTACTCTCATTCAAAATGTAATATAAAAAAAGTTGACCAAATAGTAGATACTGAGATAAGGGATTCTTTAGTCAGTGATGCTATAGATTTATTTGGGAACAGCATTGATGTTACAAAGTCAAATACAATTTCTATCAGTAGATTTCAGCATCTAATGAATACCTTAGCAAAAAAATTGCTTATAAAAGATGTGTCACATTATGTAAAACAAGTATTGCTCTCTGAAGATTCTTTGTTTTTATCTTCAGAAGTTTATAATTTGTTTCATGATTCTAGAACCAACAATAATATACTAGATACATCATATATTCAATGTTTTCAAGGACTTTTATACTTTTTGCATTCTCATGATTTATTACAATCATTTATATTTGAGTTGATAAATATTTCACATGCTGAGGATGACAACAGAAAATGTAAACTTGCAGCTCAATGGATCTCTGTAATACTGAATGCAATGAAAAAATCTCAAAAATTTATAAACAAGATGAATGAGTAAGTATATTATAAGCATTTTAGAATTTTTTTATGGGAAAAGAGAGCAAACAATCACACAGGTCTTCTCATGGTAAGAGACTATCATGGTCTTTAGATACTATTGATGTCGTAGGTGTATTAGACAGTATGTGCAAGTCTGCCGATTACCCTACCCTCTAAAACATGACAATGTCATTATGGTGACACGAACAGCAAGGCAGTGGATCCAAACCCAGGTGAGAAGCTGCACAGCACTCTACCACCAGTGGTCATGTTGGAAGTTTGAACCTATGCTTGCCTATTATAAGCTGCCTTGTAGTGAGGCAGATGGTATATTCTACATAGAGTTAGCTGACCAACATAAGGAAAAAATTGTTGATGAACTATTATCCGTGTGAATTTGTCGTGCGGTTTAACCATATTTTTTACATTTTTTCAACTTATTAATATTTGCAAATAATAAATCATTGTTACATTTTAGTTACAAATCTGTCATATTTTTAGGGTTTTGTACCATAAGGGTATACTCAATAATCTATTATCAAGACTGCTCTGTCTGTCTGTCTGCTTGTCACCAGGCTGCATTTCATAAACCATGATAGCTAGAGTTGAAATTTTCATAAATGGTCTAATTCTCTTGTCACTGTAACAACAAATACTGAAACAGAATAAATGAAATATTTAAAGGGGACTCCCATTCAACAAACGTGATTGTAACACTGTGAGAAGTCCAACTCGCACTTGACCTATTTTTATTTTAAGATTAAATACATTTATTTTATTGCAGATCACAATCTAGCTATATTTCATCAAAGGAAGAGAATGACTTAAGATCTCTATATTATCATTGGTATCCAAATGAAAAAGAAAATTCATTGCTGCTAAATTTACAAAAGCCAGTTCCCAAAGATTTAACAGATATGAAATTTATCCAGTCTGTAGTGTCAACATATAATCCATTTCTTTCCTTCTTTATCAGAGATTTTCTATGTTTGTGTCAGCCACCATTACCAAAACATGTTGTAGAAAAATTATGTAATTTAGCCGATTTGATAGCATTTCCTGAAAAATTTTCAGTAGTGTCTTCAAAAGTATATACAGTTAAAGATTTACAGAATGATACATCCAACTCAAAGAATTCTCTCATGATGCAGCACTCAAAAGGTTTACCTGATGAAACCATGGAAGTTGAAGTACTAGAAGAGAATGATAAATATGGTATCTGGCAATTAGCATCTAAGAGTCATGCGTGGTCACAATGTCCAATAGGAATACTGCCATGGCAGCTACCAGTAAATACTGACCATTCGACAGATATTGAAACTTAAATGTATGTGTATGGATGATGTATGGATAAGACATGTACAAAATGTCACCTAATTCGAATAATTTACTGGTATGGATATTTGTTAGAACAATTTATTTCAAAGGACTACTATTGTGTCTTTAAAAATTTATTTTTGGTAATCTAAGGTAGATTAGTCAGGAAACGAACCCAAGCCATTTTTATGTTTGACAAAGGTGGATGGAGGTGGATAAAGTCCATTACGAACAAGATTGTGAGAATTGATTTATTTGAAGTTTTCTTTGTATAATAAGGCTAAAAAGCAATCATTGTTTATTTTTTCTACTTTTTTAATTTTGGATTTATTATTTAAAAAAAAGTTATTGCCGAATAAAAATAGACAAAAATTCCACAGCAATTGTTTATTATTTTCATAATCTGTATACAGTATTATATTTTGGTTACATTTCTTTATAATATTGACACATTACATGACCCTAAAAATAACTTGAATAATATACATTCATCACTATAATACAAGTTTGTAAAATAAATGTAGGCCATAGTTATAGTGGGGTAGCTTAATGACAGTATATTTTTTGTAGTTGGTCCTTAATATTACGAAATATATTTATCTAAAATACAGTACAAATGTGTGTAATATATCAAGTATTTATACACCGGGTTTCTTTAAAAGTATTAGGTCGTAAACAATAAAAAAAGTTTCAAAACTTTGATTACACAAATGTCTAGATGAAGAGTTACATGTTTTTAAAAATAATACCATATCAAAATTTTATTATTATTTATGATCGCTTTTTGATGTATAAAAATAATGTTACAAACTTAGTTTTCATTATTGTAATTAAGAATAAAAATTATATTTTCAGTAGGTGTAAAATATATTATTAGTACTGCTAGCTTCAAGCTAGACCTATATAATCAAAGGTTTAATTTTATATCTTTTATGAAAAAGCACATGGTAATTTTAAAATGTCTCGAAGACAAATCCAGTCGATCTAAAACTTAAGAAACATTTAAATTTAACATTAAAATAACAAGATATTTACAATAATTACATGAAATTTTAACTTAACTAATTTCTATCGATAATAATTATAACATGAAGCCACATTGCACACTTTATACTTATATATGGTTATAGTATGAGTATATTTATTTGAAATCGTGATGAATACGATCTTTCAATGTTTTTGATTAGCAACATGTGGCTACGTAATGTTGGACCTGTAAGGTTTTATTCATACTGCTACTAACAGACAACAAGATATAACATCTAAATAAACTTTAAAGACATGGACAGCCGAAAGCAAACTTCACAAAGGCACAGAAAGTACAGTAGATTACTGTTACACAACCCTTTTTAAAAGATTAATATATGCAATAAAAACGGCATTATCCTTTAATGAAATACTTATTTAATCTCTATTTAAAAAACAAGCCATTTTACTAGCATTCTACATTTTAAAAATAAAAATAATTTGACCTAAATTTTAGAATTAATGAGATTCATTAATTTGTTAATAAAAATGTTATTGCTATTGTTAAAAAGTCCGTAAAAAGTGTCGCATAACCTTAAAAATATCAAGTTGTAACCCATCACATTTTAAAATTAAATAAAAAACCAATAATAAAACTTTTCACAGTCACCTTCGTTGTATGAACAGTAAATATAACTAATTTAAAATTGATAGAATGTTTGTGACTTATCAATTAATTATAGCTTAACAATAGACAGTCTTTTAGATTATGAAAACAAAAATAGCAAGGTACAGTCGGTAACACTAACTGATGACATTACGATGCGGTCACTTAAAAATAGACAAATGCAATTTTCATATCATGTGTCCATTGTTTAGAACATTTTACTTTCGCATGACATGAAAATTACAGTTGGCAGTGAAATGCTTTTAGCGACCTTGGAATCGGGATACTTTTGATTGGAAACATCAATCAAATACCTAAAATATCAAACACTGGTTCAGATGAAACAACAAATTTGCGATAGTCTGTTTATTTTATAATATCTCAACATACATCAACAACTACTTCAATATGATTGTAGCACAATCAATAGAAAAGCAAATTCATTGTTTCTACAGAATTTTAATTAAATTTTAGGGGCTTCTTAAAATCAATACAATAAAGATTGTAAATGTTCTCGTTTTCTTTTCTTTTTGTGTTTTTACCTTTTTAATTATTTCTTTTTTAATTCTATAGGTCGAAGAATGAGTGATAGAAATGGTGAGAAATTACAATTAAGATTATATTGATTGATTAACAAAAACAGAAAACTGGAACATTTTACAATAAGTAATCATTTATTAAAATTTGTTCACTTACCAAGCTATGTTCACTCTCATTCAAATGACATCAATCAAAAAAATGACAGTGAATAGCTTTGTATAAGTGGAAGTGATTTAAAAATAAAAATGCACCATAAAAACAACTCCATAGATTCAATATTCTCAGTCCCATAGTTCAACACGCGCCATAAACATGTAAATATTATACAAATTTTTCGTAAACCAATCATCACTTGTACATTTTCCTTGTATAAAAATAAAATGGCAATTTAACGTTGCATTTGGCATTTTAGTAACTAAAACGTTCATTTTAGGTATATCTCCTTAGTTTGACTAATTTTGCATATAAGGTATCAAGATTGCGAGTATGAGAATGACAATCTCTTCCCTTTAAAAGATATCTAAAAAGAAGCGTTAATCTTAAAACAAAATACAATCATTTTTGCTTCTAGCAACATCAATAGTTTTCTAAGAATTTTACTATACTTACCCACAAGTTAAATATTAATTGGACCGAAGCAGAATAGAGTGAAACCTTTTTATTTAGACAAAATAATTATGTCAGTACTAAACGTCTTTCTATTCACTTAAAGACAGTTTACATTAAGTTAACAACATTCATTTATCTGTACAAAGGGTTACCTATACATATAAAAGGTACGTTTTATATAGCATTAACACTTTACAGGGTTATATCGCAAGTTGACATAGTATGGTAAATTGTTATTTATTTCTAAAGATAATTTGGTTTTCCAAAAAAAGTTGGTAATGAGAATGAAGGAATCCGACATAAATGTTCAGATAGTAACTTTAACTTTTAACTTCGAGACGGGAATAAGTCCTATTTTACGTAGGTAATTAAATATTGAATTTTAGTATGCCGGCGTCGGCTAAAATTAGCGTCCGTGTATCTGATATCGGAAAGTGCTTGAGATGTGACGTAGAAGTTCTAAAGATGTAATAACTTTACTTTTGGGTAGTTTATTTCGAACAACTTTAAATGGTACTTTATATCTATTGTTATCTGTGTTCACTCGAGTAAATTTACAAAATCGGATAATGCTTATGAAAAAAAAATCGGGCTTATGTGTTTTCTTTTCCAATGACTTGGGACCCGCTCCGGCTTTGCACGGGTATATTCTGCATGTAAGCATATAAACCTTCCTCTTGAATCACTCAATCTAATAAAAAAATCGCATCAAAATTCGTTGGGTATTTTTAGAAATCTAAGCATACAAAAAGACGGCGGATAGCGACTTTGTTTTATACCATGTAGTATTTAGACCATATTACCCTCCTAGTATTAATTGTTTAAACTGTAAAATTAAAAATTCTGAATTTAAGATAATAATGCGGCTTTACGTAGAAAATAATTTTACCATTTCTTAATTTTAGCATGAAGCTAGAATGTCATATTTACATTATTTACATTAAATTGATCAGAGAGAATATATTATTATTATATATAGTAATGTATGGCAAAATACAAGTAATTAAGCAGCAAATAAAAAACTTTAAAAACCCTGTTAGAACATTTTATCTTGTATAAATATATTGCGCTAATAAATTGATTTCTGAAACATTTAAAAAATTATACAGTACAAAAATAGTTTTTTCTAAATTGCAAAATCCTAATTAGATACAAAGAAATTTGTTTTACATCTATAAAATGTTTGATAAAATATTGTTTTTGGTTGTATCGCCTAATTTTCGCTTCTGAAAAACTGCAAGATATATATAATTAATTCTCTTTATGTTTTATAAGTAATGACAATTTTTATTTATTGGTGACAAGTATTGGTATTTTTTCTGCTTCGACTCCAGAATGACGACGCTCTACACATTAGGAGAATTTACGTATCAAATAAGGCGGGCTTTTTATCAATAAACTCGTCGTGTTAAATGGAAACGAAAACTTTATATGTGGCAGAGGACAGTTGGGAAATTCAAACCGTGCAGCTCGTAAGATTCATTTTAGAATAAAGATAATCCTATTGTACTGAATATATGAAATCAGTCACAGCCACCTGGACGTCCCCAGTCGTGGATGGTTCTCGAAGGCCAGAGGGGAGACGGTAGTGTTCACACCATGATGGGGTCGTCGGAGGAGAGCTGCCGGTGCAGCAGGCGCTGGGAGCGGAGCGACGCCGCGCCGGTGCTGAGGTCGTCGGTGCTGCCGAACTCGCCGTCGTGGTCCGTCGTCGACAGCAGGTCGTCGTCTGATGTCGCCCTGAGGAACATGTTTGCTATTGTTACACATTGTTTTATTCATCGTAACTTTTAGACGCCATTAATCTATACAAATAAATAAAATTGGAATGTCTGAATGTAATATTAAAATAACCCGTTTTTTACTAAATGCGTATGTATGTTTACAAGGTACATATACCAAAACATTTTTTTTTATAATTTGCATCTATCTGTTTGTACCCTCTAATCTCCGAAACGGTTGAACCGATTTTGACGGGACTTTCACTGGTAAACAGCTAATCTAATAAGGAACGGCTTAGACTACTTTTATTTTAGAAACGTATAAAAAATGTTCAATAAACGCGGAAGAAGTCACAGGTAGTAAAAAATAGAGAAATTTGACGGATTTAGTTTAGTGTAAAAGTAGGTGTCTCTGGGGAGTTAATGCGTATGTATAGGCAATTGCAGCTAAGTGTAAATAGTTTCAAATTATATAAATAGCACTTATTTATAATAGTTGGTTGCCGCTTAGTGCAAGTGGTTGCTGCTGAGTGCTGATGATTGTATCCGAGTGTAACGGTATATACCTGACGAGCGCGGGCAGGTTGGAAGTGAGAATGGCCTTCTCCTTTTGTATCTCATGTATGTGTCCCTCGAGGATCTGCTCCTCGCGTCGCGGCGGTTGCGGCAGCGCCCTCATCACGGTGAGCCGGTCTGACGCGGTCGCGCACGCCTTGTCCAACGTCGCGATATCCGCTAGGGTACCGCGGGTCTGCAATTTTTTTTATATCAATATAATTTACAAACAGACCACTATTTTATATGGTATAAACAAGGTTCGTGCTGTTTTAAGACCATGTTATTTCTCATATGCAAATCTAGCGATCGAGCTTCCAGTCCGAAATATAACAATGTCGAACACCAACTGTATCAATAAGTAATGCGCATGTGATTTAATATGGCTAAAAAAAATAGCGTGTAATCTTTATTACTAAAAGAATGAGAACTTGAATATTTATGTGTGAATATACACACATAAATATTCAAGTTTTTATCAATAAAATTAATTCTTTAAAAGTATGCAGTATTTTTGAAATTCCCTCGCAAATTTCGAAAACGCAACGCCATGACGTGACGTCACGGTCCAATGTCAACGACCCTTATTTTTGCATCTCTGGGCATAAAATGAAAATGTTCGCAAATAGATACAATACAATATTTATAATAAATATAGTGAAATTAATTAAGTGAAGTGCGTAAGTTAATTTCACTTCGTTCTCATTTCTCAGTAGACGGTTACGTCACAAATAAGTGCGCTAAAATGGCGGTGTTAACATTTTTATAATCTTGGTTATAACCTAATAATAAAACCAGCCTAATCCCTTTCCTGCATCAGACCCAGAAGGAAAATGACTCTTAATAATAATATAAGTAGCGATAGTTACGTTGCTCATCTTGTCGACGAGTATGGCCTCGAGGCAGGCGGTCTGTCGCGCGATGTCGTGCAGCGAGTCCTGCGCCACCTGCACCTTGTGTGTCCGGAGGATGCACGGCGCGAACACGATCGCCAGCGCGTTCGGACCCATCCTGGAATTATACATTACTCATATTATTCGCCCCCTTGGTCAAGAGGAAACATTCGGGAAACGCTATCAAATGTCCATATTGGGATTATGATTTTTTTGGTATGAGTGAATATTAAATTTATTCCACAATATAGATAGAAAATATATTTATGTTATTTTATTTTAAGCAAAATATAATAATCATGTTTTTATACCATTATGTATCTAAATATATTTTAATGTAATATATTTTTATAGCGTTAGATGAATTTGTACAGAGATATTTAAATACTTATTAAATATGAATGTTTCAGTAATTTAAGTTTAAGTTCATCGTTTTTTTAATAATTTTTTTCTTTGTATGTTATTTTATGTTGAAACAGCTAATTTAAGTTGTACATAAAATTATGTTAATGAAATATGTTTAGACTATATAAGCTCAAGACTTTATTAAAAATGTAACAATTTATTCTTTGCTACAGATAGTACACGCCGTGCCGACTTAACAACTTTGACTTTACAACTTTAAAAAAAAATATAGCATACCTGTTGTGATCCTCTCCTAAAGCCACCCTTGCCAAATGGAATATTAGCCTCTCGACAAGATCATAATTTGGTTTGGGGAGTTTCTTTAGTATTGTGAATATACTGGACACACGTTCCTGAAAAAAGATAACAAATTTTTAATACATAAATAATGAATAAACAACGTATACTTAAAATAATGAAACCCCCATTTTCCTTAATGTGATAAAACAATGTGGACAAACCGAAAATGGAAAAAATAAAAAGCTTCCATGTGGAACGAAGTTTAAATTCACGTTAAGATCCCAAGCAGGGTAATATAACATCTTTGATATTTATTATAGCAGATATGTATTTCTTATCTTTAGAAAACCGTCTTCTGGTATACCTTCCAATAAACCTATCGCCCCCGACCTTATTAACTGTCTCTGCATCAAATTTTATTATTTTCTGGAATATTTCTATTTCAGTTATACGTTAGAAACAGTGTAAATACACGTAAGGCATACAAACCTGCGGGTCGGATATCTCTGCGGCGAGGATGAAGTCGTCGTAGAGGTCGAAGGTGAGCAGCGGCTCAGGCAGCTCCCGGAAGAAGGTCTTGAGCACGGAGGCGCGCACGTGCACGGCGTACGAGTCCAGCCGCTCCGCGCCCTCCTCCGGCCGCTCGTCCAGCAGCCGCCGCAGCTCGCGCACCTGCACACAACACACACACTTGGTGGTATACCAGGCGACCAGGCGGCCGGCGCTCCACCGGCTCCCCTACCATCCGACACGACGACGGGAGGCGGTGGCTTCAACCCAGGGGAGTAGCACAGCACAAAAGTTAATCCAAGCCTATTCTCGTTTCAGATATTGCGGTTTGTTATCCAGGGAATTTAACAAGGGCGCCAGTTTTTACACAGAGCGCCATCTGATCCATGCAATCCAGAAGGGAAACTAGGACCAACCCTAGATTAAGTCTAATTCGAATATGGCATTTCTCACGACGTTTTCTTTTGCCGTAAGAGCACCAAGAAAAAGTACATAATTTAGAAAAAGTTAGCAAAAAGTTTTTCTAAATTATATACGTGGGACACTATCACCTAGTAATGGCTGACTGCTCTAGTGATATAATAAATGATCAACGTCAGCAAATAGTAGGTTTTTAAATACCAGATATATTGTGGTTTTTATTCGGATAGAAAACAGCTAGTTACAGTAATATTTGACTATTACATGGGTTGTGGTATTGTGGCATTTTATGTATAATTTAGTCATAGTCATTTAATGTTATTATAAATAATTTTACCTTAGAACTGAGACCACTTTTCCTGTAGAGACCCTCGGTGTACAATCCTGTCATTTCTATGGTTGTGATGAGCCTGTCCACTACTATTGGTATGTTTCCATCTCCCGTCGGTAGATCGCTTAAAGGTATACCAAACACCTGAAAAATTATAACGTAACTAAGAGCTCTTTCAAAAAGAACAAATTTATATACTTTAGACTTTAAAAGGTTGAATTGTCCCACAACTCAAAGGTAATTTCATATTTGTTTTAAGCCGTTATAAAAATTGTATAGTAAACGAGAACTAAAAAGGGATTTCTATCTTATGATCATTTATTAAATAAATAAGTATTGAGTCTCTACAAATTTAATTTTAAAATGTGCACCAACAAGTGTACTAAAATATTCAATTTGGGTACACACATGTGGTATTATCACTTTAGGACAAGCTCCACTAGACAACTTTACGGTGAATGAGACCTCCATCTAAATAAAACCAAAGTCCTCCGCAATGTAAATTATACGCAGGAGTATTACAATACGAAGTTACCTTCCCCCGCTTGACGCCCAACTGTTCCCGGCCGCCGGCGTCCACGGCGCCCACGATGGCGGCGCCCGACGGCGTTACCGAGTCCTTCCGGCACTGCGTCGTCACCTGGTGTACATTGGGACAATCTAAATATCGGCAAATAGATGGTAGTGGGCTCCATTCAAATATGTCAATCAACTGTTTTTTTTTACTAAAACTACTTTTGAAACGCGAGCATCGGTTTTATCACAACAACGTAATCAAGAGCAGGTAGTAGTTTTGAAACAAATCTTTTGAATTCAGTACCACCGGCTATCTAGTTTCTGTCCACATAACTTTTACTTTTCGCCATTGCCTTGTTTCGATTCTGAGGAGTTGTTAATATTTGAGTAAAAGGCCTCAGTTAAAAAAATCTTTATATGTGCGAAGAATTGTGTCTTAGCTCCGCCCACAATTTGTGCGTAAAATTAGAATAAATTAATTTATTTACCACTATGTCCTTAAGCAAATCGTAGCATTTCTTATCAGTTGTATAAGAGGGAGACTGCTTAGTCAAAAGCAGACAATAGATTGCTATTTAAGGGTGGAGCGACAAGAATCTACGTGTATAATGTTCCAAGCTAATATGTGCTATAAGGTGAAATACCGGAAAAGTCTGCAATAATACGAAGTAAACTTACGCTAAATGCATACCATGGTTGTTAAGCACCATTACCACATCCTTGATGATAAGATATAATTTGTCTTACCATCTAGATATCTGTCTGATTGTTTTCCTGGTAATTACATAAAAAATATGTACCTTCATATAACACTTCTTATGCGAGGCGAGCTTGCACGTTTGACAAATGAGCGACCGTTCGATGGGCCACATGAAGAACGTCTTGCAAATCTCGCACTCCGTGGGTATGTTGATCATCGACAGAATGAAAGTGTGGCCCTTGTACTGGATTGGATCATCCACCTGAAAGCGAAGAGATAACTAACCGAGAGAATAAGTTGTGCATGCAGTGAGTTATATTTTCTACACTTAATGTTATTGGAACTTAAAAGGATATTTATAAAACACTCCATATATAATTTTTAAATTCCTCCTCTCTCTAGTTAAACAGGTAGTCGCAATAAAAAAATATCATAGTTTTTATTGAAAAATATTACTTGAAACTTTAGAACACTATGGGCAAAAAATGTTACTTATTAATAACTACTAAACTACCTTATTCCCTCCATTTCCACTTACATGTGACGCAAGTTATAGATGAAACAGTAAAACTATTAACGTTTCTGATCATCCCACTTTTTTTCGTCGTGGTCAGTACCTTAACCGTCATCCTACTATACTATTTTAAGGGAATTTAACAATACACTTACAGAAATAAATACAGGAAAAGCAACAAAACATTTGTTTGACTCTTTTGAAAATCTTTGTATATTATAAATAGCTGTACCGGAAAACTTCGTATCGCCTGCACTTAGGGGTATGAAAAATAGATGTTGGCCGATTCTCAGAAATACTTGATATACAAAATTTCATAATCGATTGAGCAGTTTGGGAGGAGTTCAACCACAAGCACACAAAAACAAAAGTGTTGTGACAAAAGAATTCAGATATAAGATGGAATGACAAGAGTTTTTAATACCCCTTTTTCTATTACTTTACTAACAATAATAATTGCTTTATTAATGTTTCACATGTAAGCTTTTAGTGCAAGTAAGTGCGCATGCAGACTAATATTTAGCAATTTAATAGTAAAAGATACTCAATAAAGATAATTGATACTTACTTTTCGCTTTTTATCCTTTTTCCGTTTAGTCCTCGCTTTATCCGTTTCATGTTGACTCATGAATTCGTCCATAAAACCTCTGAAGGCGTTAACACCCATTGTGATTGAAAGAGTTGATTCCTCTCTCGCACATACCGTCTCCATTACATGGAGAAAGTTCCCTATAAGGTCTTTGTACTTTAGCGCCGAACCTCTGGTTTCGACTACACTATATGTTGCGACTAGATTATCTTTGAACTCTCGTAAAGCACGTTTAAATACCCTGTCCACCTGAAACATAATTTATTGATGTTTTTTATTTATAATCAAACATTTTTTACTACATTTTATACGTGTTCCGTTGTAGAATAGGCCAACTACCCTCCACCCAGGCAGCTCGTAAGAGGCGAGCACAGTCTATTGTCACCAGCACCGTGACATTGATTAGGTGGTAGAGTCTTGCAACGACTCGCCCGGATTGGTACCACCGCCTTACCTATTCCTGCC
>DVZL01001223.1:0-18557 GCA_018236625.1 Lasaia peninsularis
GGTCAGACGGAAAGCGGAGTCTTAGAAATAGTGTGCTATTTTTACCCTTTCGGTACGGAATCCTAAAAATGAGTAATAATGATAGTAATAAATATTACGTATTTATCTTCACGCCAGGTCCCTTGCGAGTTAGGCAGAGAGTATCGAATACCAAATGTCACGCGTACATACTTGCCTAACTTCCTCCACATTCATTATTCTCTTCATACAAACACCACACTTGGATGATACGCCTCATCGGGTGGAGATATCTACTTCAAATTTGAATTCTAAGACTCCATCCATACATACATACTTACATACATAAAATGCAAGTTAAATATAAGCTTTTAAAAAGGGAACCCTATTATGAAGATTCTGCTATCCGTCTGTCTATCCTTTTATCAATCACCAGACTGAATCTCGTGAATCGTCATAGATATACATTTGAAATTAATGATGATGGTTTTCTATAACAACAAATTCTAAAAACTTAATAAAATATCAAGGATGCTACGATACAACAGACGTGACTTTTTGCCGTTTTCAAAGATAACCCATGATGCGCGAGTACGACTCGCACTTGGCAGATTTTCAAATACAATACGTTATTGATTGTATTACAAGTCAATAATCGTTACAAATAATGATTTCTGGGTACTAAAGGCGGCACAAGTCAACATTAAAACAAATAACTGTGGGGCGTGTGTGTAATACCTTTGTTATTGATTGTAACAAAATGTAAAACCGATTTCACACACACAGACATTTGTAATCATAAAATTAGTCAGTTGTAGTTTAACTTGTGGTAGAATGCTGTGCCCGGGTGGGAATTCACCGCTTTATCTATTCCTGACGCTAAATTGACATTGTCGTGTTCCGGTCCGGAGGGTAGGGTTGCAATAAACTGACCACAGAGAGTGCGGCAGTTACAACATCTATGGTGTCTATAGGCACGGTTGTCTCTTACCATCAGGATACCAGTGTGCTTCTGCCCTATCTATCATAATAAAAAGATAAAAAACTATACTTGTTTTAGGCACATGCCATCTTTTTCTACTTAAATATAAAACGAAAGAGATAGAACATATTGGTCATGTCAAATTATTAAGAACACAGTAAATTGTACGGCTTCTTATAGGAATATTCTGAATAGACTAAGCATTTGTAGAAATGTCAAACAGAAACTAATCTGTCAAGATAAAACCTATTTTTATCTCTTTCTTTTAATTGCATTGAAAGAAGACTTAAACTGCCGATAACTTATTTCAAGTTATTAACTTCAAATAAGTTAACGGCAGTAGAGTTACTAGCAATATTGTTTTCGTATACTTGTACGGATATATAATAATTTGTCTAGAATAGACCATTTCTTACCATGCGGTTCGTAAGAAGCTAGAATAGGTTAACTGGGTCACTACCAACATAACCACTGGTCACGACTAGTCTACCACTAGTGGTCATGTTATTCCCGGACCACCGCTTTACCTATTCCCGCCGCCATAAAACGGTAAATATAGAGTGCTCCCATACAACACACGTGACATTTTACTATTAGTTACTATAGCACCAACAGAATTTCATTTAGAGTTTATTAGGACCGGTAACAGACAGATGGATAGACAGACGGACAGCAACTCGCCCGGGTAGGGATCTACCACCCTACTTATTCCTGCCACCATAACGACATTGTCGTGCTCCATTATGGGTAGCCGGCAGAATTGCACTTTAGGCTTAACACCCCGGCCACAGGACATTGATGTACCTACAACATCTATGGTGTCTATAGTCCGATGTCTCTTACCATCAGGAGAGCCGTGTGCTTGTTCACTGTCATATCTCATAAAGACACATAAGCATAAGGCACATAAGCACAGTTTACACTTTGAGACTGGGTGTGCTCTGATATATCTAATAACCTCCGACATTTCACTGTCATGATCACATAATCTATGAAACACTAAAGAAACCATTATACCACTCAAATAATTTATGAGCGTATCACCCTCGTAGCTCACCACCAGTGTCAATCCTGTGCACACCGCTGTTGTTAGGGGTACCCTAAAAACTATTACCCAATGTGAAACATGCCTTATGTGTGATTACTCGAGTCGCATGCAAAAACGAACAATATTGTAGGCCAGTAAAATGGCCACAAAGTGGAAGCTCACACACAATACAAATAGCCCGGGGCATTAACAAACAACGTTGCACTGTCCGTGGTATATAATCGCACAATTAATTATTCACAAGACTAATCATATATTTAATGGTAATCCAATAAAATAAAAAAAAATACTTAAAATCCGTACTAATATTATTCATGCGAAAGTAACTCTGTCTGTCTGTATGTTACGCTTTCACGCCTAAACCACTGAACCGATTTTGATGAAATTATGTACAGAGATAGAGTAGACCTTGAGGAAGGACATAGGCTACTTTTTAACCAACTACATTAAAAGAGGGTATGTTTTACGCGATTAGTATTATAAGTCGGAAAAATGTCTGCCCTTTGAAAGTTGTCGGTATTATTAAAATAATTCACGCGGTCAAAGCCGCGGGCGGACAGCTAGTATCTTATAAATTTAATATACATTGAATAATCTAGACTTGTCCATCACCCCGAACAACACGTAAGGTCTCTTAAAAACAATTAAAACAAGGTAAAATTAAAGTAAGGAGTAAACTATGAAAATAGCGTTTAAGATTTTTTGGAGGGTCACTGTCAAACATTTTATCCAATAAAAAAAAATAAATTAATCACAATAATGTTAAAAAGTATAATTAACATAAATTACTGACAGAGGGGATCGGAAATTATAAACAGATTAAAAATAATTACAGATTCCTGTTGACAGCCCCGGCACAGATAAAACACACGCCAACGATCTTATAATAACCCATCTATTGATCCAGGAAATGTGTACTTATGGGGGGATAAAAATAACATCAATTTATTATCTTAGCCTGCTTCCTTCCGCAGTCTTTGATGTAGACTTAGCTTAGTGGCGTATAGAGAATGTATCTCATTGATTTTATGGAATAATCTTGGGCTTGGGTAAAAAACCCTTACCCTGCAGAAATAGGGTAACTGATTACGCGTATAATTTCCCCTTTTTTGTTGAGGAAAATCAATATTAATTTAAGAGTAGGTATTTAAGCAGCCCAAATGAATAATTCTATCTTAATCAATTTTCCTTCGATAGATACAAGTTACGAAATTTTAGAACCTATAGTATATCAGTGCTTATAAACTTTAGTGTGTATATTGCAGAGCTTATGCAAGAACTAGGAACATAATTATTAGTAACCGACACCAGACCGGTTTTCGAATAGCGAAGAGATGTGTACATCATTATTAATATCTAATAGAGCTTGTAATATTATAGCCCAAGTTATAAAGTTTCAAACGGAAGAGCAACGTTCTTAGGAATAAAACACTAGTTACGAGTACCAATGGCAGGATAAATTCTAAATGGAGCGTGATCATGGTTTTAACGTGTTTAAAATGTCCATATAGCATCTATAATTTTTATTTAAAAGAAAAGTTTCAAGACGAGCCAGCATAATATGTTAATTTTATAATCTAAACAAATAAACAAAACTATTGGAGTCTGTGTAATATTGAAATAACCGCTTTTTACTTATTGCATATACCTATATAAATATATATTTCTATTGTAATTTCAAAATATAAGATCATAGGGTGTGCCCTAAGATCAATGTCACGTATTGTCCTAATCCACTCATTGCTAAATCGACATTGAACCAAAGAATTGAATGAGGTGACCTTGTCTATGGTAATTGGATAAAACCACGTGGACTATTGTTTTATATCCGATTTATTTGCCTTAATACGTACTTATTACATTTACTACGGATAAATTTTCATCAGCTACTAGCTATACCTGACGCACGTTGCTATGCCAACAACTAAACTGTGCAGCGCCACCTGGTGGCGAGTAACATCATGAGCATATTATATAATCCTTCTCCGTGGAAAAATACATATATAAACCAATTTTCATAATAATCGGCTAGTAGTTGTTGAGTTCATTTATGACGTTCAGACAAACATTCACTTATATATAGATTGCCTTGGTATTACGCTAATCACAGATAATCTGAACGATATAAAACGATAGGACAATAGTCAAACCTGCAATCGGAAAGCTTCTAACACATAATTAGCATTACAAGTTTTCACCAAGTGGTGCGGAACCCTCTACGTTAAGTTCAACATCAATTTCGTAATTTTTAAAAGCAATATCATAGCCAAAATTTACGACTCCATTCAATCATAAATGATTATTCGTTGGGGACCCTCTAATCAACTACATCAAAGGGCCACGCCTAGCTAAATTACAAATTTCGGCTCAGTAGACGTGTTGATTTTGGGGCTTGGTCCACTTGGTCCAACAGACACTAAAAATATTTTAGAAGTATACTATACCCGGCCGCATTTCAATGATTATGTTACGCGCATATCTATACACGTAAACAAATAAATAACATTGGAGTGTGTGTATGTAATATTATTAAGATAGCCGCTTTTTACTAAATGCATATGTATATTTACAAGATATATTTACCGAAATTATATTTTTTGGATTTTTGTCTGTCTGTCTGTCGTTTGTTCCCACTGATTACTATAACGGCGGACTTTCACTAGCGAACAGCTGAAGTAATAAGGAGTAGCTTGGGCTACTTTTATTAAGTTAAATTCAAATGTTGATGAAGTCACAGGCCCCGCTAGTATTAAAATAGCCTGTTTATACTAAATGCATAAGTGTGTTTAAGAGTACATATACCGGAATAATATTTTTTAGAATTTTTATCTGTTTCTTTGTTTGTCCCCGCTAATCGCTAAAACAACTGGACCTATTATGGCGCGATTTTCACTTGTATACAGCTAATGTACTAAGGAGTAGCTTAGGCTACTTTTATTTAGTTAAATTCAAACGCAGACGAACTCGCTAGTCTTAAATATTTTAGTAAGATCCTACTACGACGACCGAGACGACATAAAATTTTCTTAACTTAGCAAATTTATAAAAATAGCTATATCAATAGATCGCGCTAATTATGTTCATAGATAAATAATAAAAAAATAACTTTACGCCTATTATCTCCGAAGGAATAGGCGGGTTGTGCTAGTATGTCCACGACTCGTAAGTCCAGTAGATATACAAGAACGATTAGCCAAGGTACTAGGGCCCTGATGTGATAGGTGGCAAGCCTATTGCCGTTTCGGGCACATTCCATTCCCGGGTAATGTAATGTTTACTCAAAATAATCTGAAAAACATTTAAGAAATGTTGCCCGACCTAGGAATCGCACTCGGTATCCTACGCTGCTAGCTGTCTTAACAGGCGACAGCCGTACCATTACACTACAGAGGCGATTAATAATTTAATTTTAAAAAATGTTAATAGTGAGATTTCTACTGACAAAAGTAGGTACCTACTTTTTTACGACTAACAGACAATTGTGGTTTTACAACGTTGCACTTAGTGACCCTTGACGTATAGTTTCCATGTTGGTTCCGGACTTCCTTGAGGCCAAGACAATTCTTATGGAACAAACATAGGTATATAAGTCACTAACACAACAACATAATAACAAAAATAATAGCACCATTGCTTTTGTCTATTCTATGATGTCTTCTATCTTTCTAAAGATATAGGAAAATAGGGATTCATTACATTTTCATTGCTTTAAGTAATCAAAGATTTGAATTAAATATTTTGTTATTAATACACATTGCCATTTTGATTTGTTTTCTTGATTTTTTTTAAAAAAAGAAGATACGTCCCTTCAACTACGTTATAAAACTTATCACCGAGAACAAGACAGATAATTCACGAAAAACCATCAAATATTACGTAAAGTATTAGCATAAAATTTTTACGTAAAATGTATTTCCGTTAAAAGAAACTAAACTAAAAGAACCAGACGTGCCCGCGACTTCGTCCGCGTTTTATAATTCTAAAATTAAAGTAGCCTCAGCTATTCCTTATTGCATCAACTGTCTGTCAGTGAAAGAACCGCCGGAATCAGTCCAACGGTTTCAGAGATCAGCGGGTACGAATAAATATATTAGATAATCTAAAAATATTATTTTTGTATATGTACCTCGTTAACATACATATGCATTTAGGAAAAAGCGGTTATTTTAATATTACACGCAGATATTCCAATTTGATTTACGACTTACGATGTTACCAAATTTTGAATATTCATATTTCATTCGAATACAAATGATGATTTAAAGTCAGATTTAATCAAATATTATATTAATTTGAGACCTCGATTGACCAAACCTTGATTCAAATGTTTGTCTTAAGACGTCATATATTTTACTAATATATCTAGCGTCTTACAAGTTTATGCATATACTTGCTGCACCCGTGACTTCATCCACGATTTCTGCGACAGTCTCTTTGCAAAAGTATTTCTGTGACTTAGTCGAGCAGCAAAACAGCAAACACTCCTCCGGCAATAAAATAACAAAGTCCTCCGATCACATGTTTACTTAACACAATTACATGTGATCCAAGGTTTTTCTTTTATTTTATATAAGTTCTACTTATATTTACAGAGCTCCACTGATAAAATCCAGGAACCTTAAGATTCCCGTACATTGCGGGTTTCAACTTATGATGGTGGCTTGGAAAATTTATAGTTATAGTTATTATAGCTGTAATTTCTGAACTACAAAACTTACGACTCAGAAAATATTACGACCCAGTCGGTAAAGAATTTTCTACACAACGAAAATGCGATAAATGAAATCGGACAACATATTTAGATTTTTACTTTTCTCCGATAGAACCCTCATAAGTAATCGGGATAAAAAGAAGCATTTAACCTACCTCGGAACATAACTACCCGTTAGCCTAATTTTGTTTCAATAGGTTCAAGTTTTAGCGTGAATCGTGGCTGGGATACAGACAGACAAAAATTCTTAAAAAAAAATTCTGTCCGTTTTAACGAAAACGGAACCCTGTAAAATAGGACTATTTTACAAGGTTCTGTACCCTATAAAATAGGACTACAAAAAAGGTTAAAAACAGAATTAATTAAATATATAAAAATTGCTCCCATACAACAAACGTGTATTTTTTTCCGATTTTATAGTTACTTAATGGTACGGAACCATTAGTGCGCGAGTTCGACTCGCACTTGGCCGGTTTTTACATATAATAATTATTTATTTATAACCACATATGTAGGATAAATATATGGAAATTGAAAGTGTGCATTTGTTGCTTATTATTATACCATGTTTAAGATTAAGCTTGGTCCAAGGTTTTCCCATTTCCAAGAACCTAATAATGTCGCTTTCATGTCTTAGAAGGTAGGTCGCGGGCTGATCATAGTATCTCCGTTTCCCTTTCGAAGTGTCTCGCCTTAGCCAATAGAAAGCGAGCGTGAGTTGTGTTTGTTTATCTGCAAGTTTGCACAAAGTATTGTGGCCACATTACTCGGAAAGTCCAGGATTTCTAGATTCCAGTTTATTGACGGCTAATTCGAGTTACTTGGTTCGAAGTTCTGGTTTGGAAGTAAAAAAAATCTAGTAAATAATTCCAAAGGGCTTCAACTACACAACTTAATATCAAGATGTAACAGGTATTTATACAGTAAAAAATAATATTTTACAACTGGTCGATTTATAGAACATTTATAAAAAATGGTCTATCTGTCTATCATAGCTACACAGTTGAAAATTTCACATGGAATAAAAAAATCACAGTACGGAACCCTTCGTGTGAGAGTCCGAATCCCATTTGGATGGTTTTTATTTAACTCGACTATAACCGTTGTCTTAAAAATGTGCAATATTTTTTTCTTATTTTAATCTGGTTTATTTTGTGATATTCCATTATTCACCTCCTTCCTAATCTTTCTCAATCAAACGCAGATAAAGATTATATAATATATGTACATCTTAAACTTATCTTCTACATAAGAATGTAACATTAGAAGAAAAGTCATCGTCAAGTCTACAGTTTTCCAAAAATGTGGTCACCCATCTTTTGATTACTTGGGTATATATTTGTCTACTAAATAAACCAGCACCAAGGATGTTTTAAGGTCACATTATGATATACTTTTGCCAAATCTGAAAGTATGAGTTTAATCTGTATGTTTTCTAAGTGTATATTAAAGATAATCTTACTAAAATTATAAACTACTCAACTGAACGAACTAAAAATAGGGTAATAATTCGAAAAAAACCCCAGGTGGAACCGCCGGCGAAAGCTAGTCTTGTACTACAAGTGACAGACTTCTTTGACAGAATTATGAATACATAAGCCTACCTACCGCAATAGGGATATTGTCGTGACGATTTTCATTTAATTTAATAACTAGCTATTAATACTTTGTAAACTAAAATGGTTGATGTCAACAATTGAAATAGAATTAACCCAGTAAACATACATCGTGGGTTATGAAATACGACGGGTCACTGGGGCCTGATAACGTAGATTTATTGGAAGTAATGAGTTTATCGGGTAATGGGAGAACTTGATTACGATTGAAAGAAATTGCTGTCCGTTCATATAGCTTTGACATCATTTATGAGAAATGAGCATTTTAATATGTCTGTGATTCGTACGTGGTGTAGGGTTGCGAAAAACTATAAAAACCGACGCCAGCTTCTTTTTCTTCATCCTAGCCTAACCTCTCTTCTACGTCAGATGATATCGGGAACGGCTACCTAATCTAGCACCCTTGCTAGTTTTTATATAGAGCAACTACCATCTGACCTCTGCCATCCAGAAAGAAAACCAGGCCCAATGTTAAATTAAGTCGAATTCGAATACGCGAATTCGAGTTTCCTTGTGACGTTTTGCTTCACCATAAGAACACTCAGAAATAGTGCTTAAATTTGAAAACTTCGTTAGTACATTGCGGGGTTCGAATCTAGACTACCGGAATAGAAGTCAAAAGCCGTAACCATTAGGCCACAGAGGCTCTGGATAACGACCAACAACTCATTCTAACGATCTTGGTAATTAATTATTAAGATTGCTGGAGCTATTCCGTTAGTATAATCAATTGGATTTTATTGTTGTTGAAGTTTAATTTAGCAAAACTTTTTACTGCCGCCGTAAGTCAGCCATTGTTTTCCTCGGTTTGAAGGATAATCTTACATTTATTATCTCAGCTTCGGCTTAGTAATACACCTTTAACGTCTTTGGTGTCTATATATAATGTCCAGGTCTTGGAATTACTGAAAATATCTGTCTCTTTTGCCTTCATATAATATAGATTGTGTATTATTTCCCTCGTATAAAGTGTAATAACTGAAAAAACATATAACACTATAAAATATTAAAGAATGTTCATATATAATATACGAAGTCAAGTACCTACAAATTGAAATGTTATTTAAGATAAAAATTAATAATAAAAAAGGGTAGTTTAATTAGTTTTATTAACAACCCTAACGAGTGATACCTTTCAGCACATCCCACTCCCCTCTTCCTAACTATTGCTACTTACATAATATGTAAGTATTTTATTATTATTATGTAATTAAAATGATAATTAGGGTTGAAAAAAATAGTTTCCGTTTATGACTTGAAAATCGTTAATTTTTCTTGTTTCTTGGTTAAAAACTATGACTTTAAAAAATCTGATTACTTACCTATTTCATTAGAAAAAAACCAGGTATCCTAATTATACTTATCTAAAACAAAACAAGGTCTAAATGTGTGAAGTCAAGTATCAAAACAAACGACTTACTTGTTTTGATACTTGTCTTAAATTTCGAGTAGATATTTATGCTAAAGAAAATATTTTTGCTAATAACGTGCCATTACACACGTTGACACTTTACGAGACGTCACGTGAACAAACCAACATTGACGCAACAGATAACATATCGACCGGAGTACAAGTTATGGAAATATACACTATCTACTACTTCAAGTACTATGTCGATACATTGATCTAGTGCAAATCTTCACAACATAGTATATAAAACAAAGTCGACTCCACAATGGGAAGGGACTTTATTTTAGCGAACAGTTTCTATGGATAATATTATTTTTTATGTGATTAAATTTTATTGTACACTTGCACTTGCACTGATCTACTAACTAATAACTAAGTAATTAAATACCTAATTAGTGAAACAGTGTAATGAGTAACAGTAAATAAAAATTTAATCACATAAAATTAAGTTTCACTAAGCGCCAAGGATAGAAAGTAGGTAGGTATATATATTTTCCAATGTTTAAAATTTTTCCCGTATTTCTTTCTGTAACATCCCTCAAACTTCATCAAATACAACAAAAAAAACACCCAAATGAGTTTCGAACTTCGTACCCTTAGAGGTATAAAAAAAACATAACAACCTATTCTCAGACCTACCAAGTGTATGTATAAAGTTTCATCAAAATCGATGTAGCCGTTTCGGAGAAAATTTATATATCACATAGATAAAATGCAGCTTGACAGTCTTATGTGTGAACAGAGTCGGTTGGAGCCTGGAGGTCGTGAAAGACTCCGAATATGTCGGTATAGTGGTCGACAAAAACTTGCTGACCTTTATTGTTCAAATTAAACATTTAACATCTTGCAGATGCTTACTGAATAACTTCTTTGGGAAGCGCGTGTACAGTCAACATTAATTTATTTTATGCTACAACTAGCTGACCCGGCAAACGTTGTTTTTCCATAAAAAGAGATAATTAATTGATCAGTTATTGATCAGAATTAAAAATTACTAAAATGACTATTAAAAATAGGGGTTCGTTACAGAGGGGTACACATTTGGAGATATATGTATTTTTATATGATGTATGAAAAAAAATATCAAGAAAATAACATTAAGGTTGGACTAAACAGTGAGGGAGATAAAAATTGATGTTATATACACACGCAATTTCATAAAAATCGATCGAGCCGTTTTGGAGGAGTATAATTACAAACACGATGATACGAGAATTTTATATACCAGATTTGATTCAGATATATCTATGAACTAAACATCGAGCCCCAAGAATGAGAGTACTTTCTCTTTGACAACTTCCCTAAGCTGTAACATTCTGAGTATAAGCCTAATAGTACGTTCGCGTTAAGAATGCAGAGCTTCATCGTTACCTGCTGGCTCATTAACCAATCAAATCAATCATATAGAAAGACAAGTTCTCAGCGACCAGTTGAAATCATTATTGCAAACCAAACTGTGGTGTCCTAACAAATAATGAACCTTTACCCTGATGATAAACTGCATCCTTGAAGCGAACGTATTATAGAATATTTCTAGAAGTTGTATTACCTTTAAAGAAATACAAACACACACAAACACGCAATAGCACACACACATACGTATCACGCCAATTGCCTTGTGGTGTATGTAGTGAATGTCGAGTTTCAAATGTTACGATTCCTACATACTTGTTTAGCTTCTAATTACTCTCTTTGTACAAATACACCTTTTTCGGAGATTCGTGACTCTACCCCCGTTTTTTTTAATTTACATGCAGGCTTATATTAATTGGCGCACAAAAGCGGTCTTATCGCTAAGTAGCGACATCTGCCAGAAAACCCTTGCAAAACCGATAATACATATAAAAGTAACATTTTATTTTGCAATCAATGGTGTGAATAATGGCTGTGGTTAAATAATTATGTCAGCAACTGTACTATCGTTTAAGAGCAAGTTTTTTTGTGAATTTCACATTTTAATGCATCCTGTTACTTATTCTCGATTTTGGCGTATTGCGAAATATTCATGTGCCTCAGAGGTAATTTATGGCACGTCGTTTATATTCCGAAGGTCTTTAAGGGGTTTTTATGCCGTCCACAGTTCCTCATATTTTAAATTTTCAAGGTTTGGAAGTCGACTATGAAAAATAGTTGCTTGCGGCTTAACTTGTATATACAAACTATTTAGGTTTACCGAAGAAACCTATTGAAATATCGAAATAAAAAATTGCTTCTATTTTTTTCCAAATCCAATTCAATTTCTATTCTAAAAGAGAGTTGACATAAATACACACTTCACATTTATAATACAAATTTAAAAAAATGTTTTTTATGTGTGTGTGTGTGTGTGTATTTTGTCGTTCTTTCATTCCGAGCATGCCCTTTGTTTTTACACCGCCACTTTCTATTAATCACACTCTATTATAATATGTTGTGTAATATATAAGTAAATAATGTATTACTAACGTTTGTTAAACTGACAATATGTAATCAGCAATGTAGAGTACAAACAGATGTTTTGAAACTAATCCACCGCCCAGTGATAACGTTATTAAATAAACTTTATACTCGATTATGTGGCAAAATATTTTTAAACATTTTTTTACAATGAATAAAAAAAATTGTTTTATTCAACACAAAATTAACACAATTATTACAATACGCAAGAGCCCCTGTACTAGGTGATAAGCCTGTGTTACTGGGTACTCCGCTCTTCCTCCAAGACAATTATCACTTTGTTTTACATTATTTTTATTATTATCATCATATTATTTTTCAACTTACTATTAATACAACTTTTAATTCATAAATTAATTCCTTTATTCCAACTCCAACATTAATTCCTCTCTGAACATTATTATTAGGTGGCTCAAGTCAAACAATTCAAATATAAATCTTAACAAAACTAAAATAGTTAATTTTAAGAAACAAAAGAAGAATACTCAGAAGATTAGTGTGTCCTATCAAGGCAAAAATATCGATGACTTAGAAAGTATCAAATTCTTGGGATTGCACCTTGATTTTAACATGAAATGGAACTCGCATATCAATTTTATTAAACAAAACTAAGTGAACTTTCACACGCACTAAGAATGTTGAGAAAAGTTGTTAATAGAGAAGCTCTTCTGACTGCACAATATCATGGTTGTGTTGCCTCCACGCTTAGGTATGGCATTATATTCTGGGGTTACTCTATAAGCAGGGATGTTGCATTCAGGGCATTAAAAAGATGTGTCAGATCAATATGTAATCTTAAACAAACTGACTCTTTTAGAACACACTTCAAAAATTTTAAAATTTTAACGGTTCCATGTCTATATATCCTAGAATGTAGTAATTTCGTCAAAACAAACTTGCATTTATTTAATTTCCACACGTGAGAACGAAGTGAAGATAAATTATGTGCAGTGGCTTGCAAAACTCATCTCTTCAAGCAAAGCTTTTTCGCTAAAGCACCATTTATTTTTAATAAGCTGCCTAATTCGATACGTACCACTACTGACATTAAATCAATTAAAATACAATTAGGTACGTAATTATTTAATTGATAGATGTTATTATACAATTAATGACTTTTTCTTAGATAATTTATATATATAATTAATTTATATAATTAGGAATGAGTTCACGCTTTGATTGTGTGTTTAATATATTTATATTAACTATTATTTCATGACAATAATTTAATTTTTGTTTTAAATAATGTAATTTTATGAGTAAATTATGTATATTTTGATTCTTCATTTTGTTTTTTCCATAATTATTGTATGACCGTGTGTGGCGGGAGTATAGAGAACATCAAATATATATATAATGCCTGCCAAAAAGCGATCTTCTCTTACTAAAACATCGAAACATGCTACGCGAATGGGACTAGCTAGATCACAAGAATCAACTGAAGAGCGAGAGTCCCGGTTAAACCGCATTCGAGACAGAGCGGCTGAAGCAAGAGCAGGTGAAAGCAGTGCAGTAGAACAAAGTAAATATTCATAGAGGCTCCCATACAAGAACGACCCGACAAGACGATACCTAAATTACATGTTAATCAAGTTAAAGTGAGGTTTTTCCAGTTTTAATGGATTATTAAAGTTGGTATTATTTAAACTGTGTAATATTATTGTTGTATTATCTTCTGATTATACCGATCCGATACTACGATATCCGTTTTGATGACCGAAATTCAATCTTTTGGAAGTGCCTAGATGTAGTTTGTATCTAGGTTGGGCTAAGTTCTAGAGTTCGACTCGCTTTGCACGTCTCAGTTTTTTTCCCTTACGTAACGCCTTCAATCTGGAAGTGAGGGTTGGGAATGTCAGAAACGGCATGAAAGTAGAATAAATGCAGTTAAAATGCTTGTGCTCCGCAATATTTGTGGAGTAATGCTCGCGGAACACATTCGTAATAGTGAGATCAGAGAAAGAGTGAGATTGAGAGAAACTGTCGTTGTAAAAATGAGAAAGGGCATTCTCCGATGGTTTGGTCAAGTAGAAGGATGGTTTGGAGGAAGCTAGGCAAGTCTGCAGATGTCGTGTCATCCGGTACTCAATATTTTCTGCCTAATCTCTTAAGGTACCTGGCGTGAAGATATGTATCTATGGACGTTAGTTACACGCGGGCGAAGCCGCGGGCAACAGCTAGTTTAAAATAAAAACTTTGTATACCTATATTCCACAATAAATGACTTTGATTTGATAGACATTTGAAAAAAATAGGTCAAGACTACTTTTTATCCCGTTTACCTGTGGGGGTTCCCTGGGAGAGGGGATATCTAAAGCCAAAATTTGGCTATAATTCATGGACGCGCAGTTCGATTTCATTTATTGTTTTTGTTAGTTAGAAAATAGTTGACAGACTATGAAGTATGCCGTAATTTTTTCCAAGTCTTATATCTTGTAGTTCAGAAATTACAGCCACACAACTCTCACTATAAGTTGCCCAAATGAATATCATAAGTTGAAACCCGAAATGTACGGGGAACTTTAAACGTATAGATTTCTACTACATCATCACCTCATCTCATTAAGATCATCATATAGCACGGGTTATAGGTTACTTTATATCTCGTTTACTTACTCAGGTATCTCCAAAAATGACTAATTAATTAATTAAAATATTTGTGAAATATCTTTAATACAGTTACAAAATATTTACGGTATAAAAGGGCTCTTATAATTTTAATATATTTATAAATAAAAATTTGAATGCGAGCGATATCAAAGTTTATATTTGATATCGTCCAATTAACGAAGCGGCGTACACAAAGGTTTGGGGCTGTAACGAGATGGCCCGGAACATGAAAGGACCCTCATTAACGCGGCCATCTCCTCGATATATAATTAAAATTAAAATCAGAACTAGCGGTTGACCGTGGCTTTGACGCGCCAAAATAAAAAATGACGAGCACTGACATTATGGCGTCAGAAATAGGTTGACCCAATCCGGGTGAGTCGAACCATAATTCTTCTACATCCTTATAAAAACGTTTAAACCTCCGCTGGGGTGACGTTTTCCGTCGTCGAAACTCGAAATCATGACGGTGAAAGGGACCTTAACAAAAATATCTTAGCAAACAGCCGATATGAAAACTCATTAATATTTGGTAAACGCGTTGAAATCCAAATTAATTTTGTAAGTACAAAAGTAAACCGTTTGTTTGTTACGTACACTTTTCCGTAAAACTGAGAAAGGCGTTGCTCCGGAGGTTCAGTAGAAAGAATGAAATATGAAAGATTGATAAAACGGATATACAACACAAATGTGGATACTAGAAAACCAATTCCACGACCATGTTGCTCGTTTATTAACCGAGAGTGGTGTCACAGAGTCTCGGAAGCCGGCGTGTTTATATGAAGAGACTAGTGAAGGTGGAGGAAGTATGTAGGAATCTCCCAGTCTACCCCGCATGGGACCTGGCGTGAAGATATATAAGTACACTTATCTGTCCACACTGTACACATAGTATCTATAGTAAATTCCCCTAGATCTTAATTGTGTCCTACACTCAGGGGAGCCATGTGTTTGTAAGCTGCCTCATCCCATGGTGGCGGTAATGATTCATTTAAAAAATGCCCGTCTCTTACGAGGCTATGAGGCAGATCTATACTACAAACAGGGTTAGGCCCTGTGTGTAGTATAGATCTAGACTAACTTAGACAAAATGAGAAAGAAAAATATTAGAGACAAGAGAAAAAAATTAGTACCTATCAGAAGTGGCACTTATGTAAGTAGGTATTTTTTCCAACTACCTTACTTTCTATACCAAAAAAAGTCTTGCCTTAATAATATTTATCCTTGATAGTGGAAATGGTAGATACGGAGTCGTCGCAACTGTATTACGTAATCATAATATTTTTAATCATGTGCTAATACATCTCCTTTGTTTTAGAATTATATGAAATGAAAAAAGAAATAATAAGTCAAGCCATAAATATTTTTTTAGCCACGTGATAAAACTTCTCATTTTATAAATAAGCAACGGGAAAATAAGAATTTTAACTTGTCCACGGGTTTATCTATTGCCACCTAATTTACTAACTCAGCCACGAGTTTTTCAACTCATCACCAGTTTACGTTTTACAGCTTTAAAATAAGCTCCTCAAAAAAATTAATACAAGCTTCAACAAAAAACATCAAATATTATAAATACCTAATATTTAGACTCGTTTTGATTGTGGCTGACTTAGTAATTTAGATTTCTAGTGGCTAAGTCTGTTTAATTACTACCCAAATGAAAATGCTTCGATATCGCTAAAGGTACAATTTTGATGAACAGGACTAACAGCCACTCGCATCAAATAAAATTCAGGAATGATATCTATTACAGCAACGTATTTACTCTATTTTATTCAGGTTTCAATTATTAAAAAATCCAATTTCGAATGGCGAAAACATCTGAAATGAAAAATAAAAGGTATCGGTGTCGTCCTTTGAAATTCAAATATCGTTAGTTCGCAAAAAACTCATTTCATTCCATTATTCGTAGGCGTTATATGTTCGTAGTGATGTGACAAGCCCATCACTTGCTAATGGAGTATTTTGGTAAATTAAGTATATGGCTGTAATGTTTAAGTAGTTTTAGAAGATATAAGTGGTAGAATCCTACTGTCATAACGTCGGTGCTTGTTATTGTCTTTTGCAGATGAACACAACAAAGGATTTTCAGCTGTTTGTAAATTTTATTCCAAACTCATAAATGTGAAATATGTTGGTTCGGAATTAAATGTCCAATACCTAGATGGATCATGCGTTACGAAAGCCGGTAAGCAGTAGGTCTATGGCCACTGTTATATAGCTGACGGGTTTCATCTGTTTCGATACCAAATAATTAATCATAAAAGCATACTACTTTAAAATAAAAATATTCAGATCGACTAGGTACGCCCGGAAACGTCACTTTCATATCTCTAAATTACTTTTACTGAATGAAAATTGTTTATGTGCTACAAAACATAACAAAAGTTAAAAATTTATAAAAGCTTTTGAAAATTAAAATCAAATTTTGATAAGGATTCGACTGAATGGGGCTTACTCAAAAATAAAAAATACATATTCCTGCATTAGTATCCTTAACCAACACCCATTACAAACATATAAATTACATATTTCATTTACTATATAAGGTGGGTGGACCATGGAAGGCCATCCTAAAGAATAAACACTTTTTATTTCTTTATTTACAAGATAAAAGAAGGAAACAAATTATTACGTAATACTTTGTTTCATTGTGTACCATACAAACCACTTTTTTTTACCTAAATTTAATCATTAATTTTTTAAACTTAAGTTTTGTTAAGCTCTTCTAAATGGCCTTGGAATAAAAACACGGCTCCAAACAAGGCCAATATTATACATCAGTCAAAATAGAGTTATAGTCATCGTTAACTTCAAAATAGAGTTGTAACAATAAAGACATCTGCTTTTACTAAAACTACATAATAAGCCCCAACATTTAAGATTAAGGTAACGAAACCAGTTTATTGCTGATGGTGATACATTGTAAGTTTCTAGAACTGCCAACAACACATCATGATCCACCGAGTAGAAGGCATTGCTGAAATCGAGCAGAGTTAATACTGTTAGCATCTTGTTGTCCATAGCAAAACGAATGTCATCCGTTATCTTTACTAAGGCAGTAGCCGTGCTATGCCCTGGGCGGAAACCAAACTGAAATATATTAAGACTTAATTAAGACGTCAATATTTCGACTTAAATTAATACAAAACTATGTTTTTTTTCCTTAGTTCCATAAACATATCCTTATTCGACAGTTCACACTAAAAAATATGAGATAATAATTGGTTATTGACCCAAAACAAACGTTTTGCTTTGCGCGCGAATATTAATTATTGTAGATTCGATTTCCGAAGCCGAAGAAACGTTAGATCGCACAACCACAATAGCGGCGTGATCGACTCGGCGCCACGTTTGTGGTTTTGAGTTTGATAGATCTTAGTGTGTGCTAAAAGGAAAATGTCTTTACATGTCAATAACTGCGGCTTTTTGATAGTTGGCCTTCAAAGGAGCGCGACCTTCCATGGTGCACCCACCTTACATATGTAATATTATATATGTACTAACTGTCACGGAGAATTTAGTACCACCTGAACTTGACACCTTAAGTATAACAATTTGTATGGGAAAAATGAATATGTTTTTTTCTGTTCCTAGAAAATGTCCAATGTTTATTTCCATAAGAACCCTCTTCACACTTTATCAAACACTAGCAGACGCCCGCGGCTTCGCCCGCGTGGATATTGGTTACCGCTGCAAAAAGCGTACTCAAGAAAGACATGGTCAGCTAAATAATTCACAGAAACCGACACTAACATTGACGACGCAGTCATTATCCGCAG